>JAPPVO010000002.1:65480135-65665841 GCA_030407325.1 Camellia japonica
ATATCATCTACATACAGAAGGAGAAGAGTGGTACCATGAGGAGTAGTCCATATAAAAAAGAGCAGAGTCATAGGAGCTAGTGGTGAACCCGAAGTCATTAATGGTAGAACTGAACTTAGCAAACCAAGCACGGGGCGCTTGCTTGAGGCCATAGAGGGCACGCTGTAGTTTGCAAACCTTATGAGGTGGAAAAGTGGACCTAGGTGGAGGTTGCATGTAGACCTCCTCAAGAAGATTACCATTGAGGAAAGCATTTTTGACATCCATCTGAAAGAGCTCCCAGTGGCGAGCAGCAGCAATTGCAAGTAAACTGCGAACAGAGGTAAGCCGAGCAACAGGGGAGAATGTCTCCTCATAATCAATACCATATTCCTGTTTGAAACCCTTGGCAACAAGACGAGATTTTTAGCGTTCAATAGAGCCATCAGAATGAGTCTTGATTTTGTAAACCCATTTGCAGCCAATTGCAGTCTTGCCAGGAGGAAGATCAACAAGATCCCAAGTATGAGTTTTGTCCAAGGCCTGGAGTTCATCAGTCATAGCTTGCTGCCAAAGAGGATTAGTACAAGCCTCACGATAGGAGGTAGGTTCATAAGTAGAAAAGGCAGCATTCCAACAATATAATCACGAAGATAGATAGGAGGTTGAGTTACCCGGCGTGGTCGACCCGTAGAAGGATCGGTGGGAGGAAGAACCGGTGGAGAAGGAGGTGGTGAAATGAGTGGTGGACCTTCAGGGAGAGCAATCTGAACGGGATCAGGAGTGAACAAGGGCGTCTCGATGAAGGAGGAACCTGTATCAAAATCATCAGAGAAGAGATCTATGGAAGGATTAGTAAACAGTACATTAGTGGAAAGTGCGGGTAAGTAAAAGGAGGATAGGGAGGAAAACATTTGGTGCTCCCAGAAAATGACATGTCGGGAGATACGAATACGTTTAGAGAGAGGATCCCAACAGCGAAAGCCTTTATGTTCAATTCCATACCCAAGAAAGCAACAAAGACGAGAACGAGGTTCAAGCTTGGTGTGTTCATGGGATTGAAGCAGAACAAAGTAGGCAGAACCAAAAACCCGAAGATTGGTGTATGGAGGGGGAGTGCCATGCAGACGTTCAAAGGGAGTTTGATTATGGATGATAGGGGTAGGAGCACAATTGATAGTGTAGACAGTAGTGAGGGCAGCTTTCCCCCAAAAGTTTTAGGGCAGGAAGCAGATAGAAGGAGAGCGCGAGTAGTGTCAAGAATATGCCTATGTTTCCGTTCAACACGACCATTTTTCTGGGACGTGCCAGCACAGGAACGATGAGGCAGTGTACCATGACTCTGAAGAAAAGAAAGGAAATCTGAATCCCGATATTCCATAGCATTCTCAGAGCGAAAAAGTTTGATGTTTTTGGAAAATTGAGTGTGGACCATTTGGGCAAATCTATAATAAAGGTGTTTAAGTTCAGACCGAGTTTTCATGAGAAAAAGCCAAGTAAACCGGCAAAAATCATCAATAAAAATAACAAAATAACGAGATCCCCCATAGTAGTAGTAGGGAAGGGGCCCCAAATATCCGAATGTATAAGATCAAAAGGTGCATAGGAAACAGAAGTACTTTTATTGAATGATAAAGTAGGTTGTTTGGCAAGTTGATAGGGTATACAATCGAAATGATCTAGAATTACATGACCCAATTGTCCACTAGAAACCAAAGACTTTAAGCGATTAACAGAAATATGCCCTAAGCGACAATGCCAAAGATGAAAAGGAGATAATGAGGAAGCAGATGCAGGAGCAGCGATCTGAGGAGAGTCAGGAACATGAAGGTGAATGAGTTCATAAGACGTCATGCTTACGGCCGATCCCAATAGTCCACCCCGTCTGAGGGTCCTGCACCAAACAATCAGTAGCAAAAAACGTGACAGTTAGACCAAGTTCACATAATTGACCAATAGAAATAAGGTTTAAGGTGAGAGCAGAGATATGATAAACTTGAGGTAAAGATAAAGAAGATGTGGAAACAGTACCAACATGACGGACAGACATGAAAGAACCATCAGCAGTATGAATTGAGGGAATATGAGGAGATGAAGAGATAGAAGAAAATATAGTAGAACTGGAGGTCATATAATTACAACAAGCAGAGTCAAAATACCAAGAAAAGTTACCTAGAATCACAGACAAAGCAGTAGGAGGAGGTGTACCAAAAGGGGAGAGAAGGTGTTTGAATATGGCCTCTATATCTGTTTGAGAAAATAGAGGGGTAGACAGAGCAGGTGACTCAGAGAAACCCTCAGAGGCAACAGTAGCAGTGTGATGAGACTAATTGCCGGAAGCAGCAGCAGTGTGATGAGACTGATTCCCGGAACGATGAAAGCTCCCTCGGGAAGAACCACCGCGAGAGAAGTGGCTATTGGAAGATGATCAGGATGGATTGCGAAAACAATCCTGTTGCAGATGACCAGGACTAAGTTTGTTGCAGTATCGGCAAGTTCTGATGGGGCGATTGACCAGGAGATGTGTTGAAGGAAGGCCCCAATTCTGACAATAGAGGCAGACAGTGGTCCACTGGGCAAATGATGGCCGGTTGCAGACGTCCCTGAACGTCCTGGGAAAATTCCGTTTTGTTCATTGGGCTTACTACAGTTCGGACTCAATGTCACGGTTCTGAATCTAATCTCACAAAGTGCAATGCAAGATCGATAAATCACCAAAGAGTCCAAATCCGGCAAATCGTTTTGAAAAATTGATTTTAGAAAGAAGTGCCAAACATGGACTGCTTTGCCAGATACAGAGTCGCTACCTAAATATTTTATTTGGGGAATTTAGGAAACCCTGACTCATGCTTAAGGCTACGTGTCCGTCATCACCAAAGTTGCCTCGGCTCTGGAACTTGGGTACGATTGAGGAAGGTCATGCAATGAGCACCCCTGCTCGCCCGATCAAAGATCGGCCACTACTAAACATGATATCTTGTTTTTGAAAACATATGTGCTCCTATTCCGGTTTGTTAGCCTAGAATTGCTACGTGATGCGCACAGCATACAAGTATAGATTGGATCATCTAAGTTGGAACAAAACATCGCGTGTTTGTTTTTGAAAACGGTTTGCTACTCGCAAGTAGGCTAAAATGTGGATTTTGCCACCTTCAAGTGGGCTTAGAAAAACATGGTGATTTGCCACTCTCAAGTGGGCTTAGAACTCGCAATTTGATGAATTGTTCCAAATTAAATAATCCAACCTTCACCCATAGGCATTCAGGCAAGTATATCACATAAGCAAATAGCCTCATGGTAAGCATGCTATCATGGCAGTCACTCACACGCATGCAAGGATGCTAAAGCATAAACACTCACCGAGTACTCCAAACCAAAACAGAAACTAGTTAGTAATCGATGCATGATCCTAGTTCATGTTAAGATGGCTAATGCAACACATGCGAAATGCAACTAATATAGGCTCGGCTATTCTAAGATGGCATATGAGATGCTACAGATGACATGTATTCAACTCGGAATCGAAATACAATGCAGTTAGTATGATGTGCCGAGCCCGGTGCATGCAAGACAGATGAATGGGTGCAATCATGCGAACATAAGGATGCTAATTGAAACATGCCCTAAAACTAACCATCATAAGCTGGTAAATAAAAAGGAAGAAAGACGTGGGGTTAGAAGACATGCATCACACACACGCACACTTATTACAACAGTTGGCCCTCTTGCGGAGGGTCCGAATAAATAATACAGAACCAACTAGCTAATCTAAGCTAATTAAACTAGTTATTACACAACCGAAATGAATAACGAATTACAGCTAAATATTACACAACATTAATTAATTAACAAATTAAACTAAGGAAGCAAATAAATTAGCATGCAAGCTACATGAAATGGACTGCCTCAGCTCTGTTCCGAATGATAAAGGATGCATGCATGCTCGAGTCGCCTTGTCGGGAAATCCATCGCGATGTCCCGGCTCGCCTTTGTTTGCAATTGATTTCAGAAACTTGCACAAAGCTCCAAGCAGATAAAACTCTACCCTGGGAATCTGTGGGAAGGCTGCCGACCAACTATAGGCAAGGGAGGCCACCTGCCGACCACCCTTGGTGGTGAAGACCAGAAAAGGTGGTCGGCCTGCCAGAAAACCTGGTCGGCCGATCAGTTCATTCTCTTGGTTTCTGTATTTTCTGCAACAAAGGCAAGAGAGAGAGAAAACAAGGTATTTGCAACACATGTGTGCATGACCACTCTCCCCGTCATTGCATAAGCTCTAGGGAGTGTAGTCCTCGAACCTCGTGCCATCAATCACGCATCCCAATGCATGATGGCCGAGGAGTCGAATTGCACGACTCAATGTGAAATGAATGCACATGTAAACACCTAAAGCCAACAACTCTATCATGGATAGTCAAGAGTGTCGGTGACAAAGAATCGAGGCACGTTTTGGCACTTTGAGTACGAAACATCCCTCGTTTCCCGTGTTTGGACTAAACCCTACTCCAAACAAAATACAACAAACAATGTGTGGACAAATGCAACTCTAGCATGCGATCTAAATGCAATGCAACTAAGTGATGCGAAGATGCACGGAATGACATGCAAGCATGCAAATGGCATACACAATGCTATGAACTAATCAATGGCATACTCAATGCACATGGATTATATGGCATGCATACACAATGCACTAACATACACAATGTTATGAACGAGACATATGCAATGCAATGATCAAACATGCGATAACATGGACTATAGGGCATACACAATGCAAGATGGACTTAAACCAAGATGGATGGGCCTCGGCCACACCCAAATCAGCGGCCAATGGATGATGAAATCCACTACAAGAAATTGCACTTTTGGCAACTACTTTTGGCGACGACGTCGATTTTTCATCGCCAAAAGTATATTTTTGGCGACACAGTGATCAATTGCGTTGGTAAAAGTATACCTTTACCGACGCAATTTGCTATCGTCGCTAAAAAAGCATAACATTCGTTTAGCGCCAAAATTTTTGGTTGGCGCCAAAATTTCAGAACTTTTAGCTACGAGGCTTATGTTTTAGCAACACAATGAGCGTTGCTATTAGTGTGCATACTTTTGGCGATGACAAGTTAGCGTGGGCAAAGAGTTAACCATTTAGCGACGATAACACTATTCGTCGGTAAAAGTTTTGCTAGTGGAATGATATGATTTAGTGATTTGTATTTTTTATTACAATTTTTCAAAGAGTTTTAAATATTATAATTACTGAATTGTAAAATTAAAATGATCATTGAATTAGATCACAAAATGAACCCATTAAACCCAAACACACTCTTATGTTGAGATGACTAATTTGAGATAATTTAAACTTTTTCAAAGAATATGGTTAGATTATCTATTTCAATATGTTTGGTTTTATTTTCAGAAACTAGTTTCAATTTTTTTTCCCTAAAAATCTAAAAAAAAAATTGGGTGAAAAAAAAATACTTATTATTTTTGTATATTTTTATCTTTTACGTCATAAATACTTTATTATATTTTGAAAATATAATTTTGATTTTAATTGCTCTCAAATTATTTTTAATTTTTTTCAAAAAAACAAATCTAAAAATTGTTTTGAAATTATTATTATTATTATTATTATTATTATTATTATTATTATTATTATTATTATTATTATTATTATTATTAATTTTTATTTTATTTTATTTGGTGGGGGTGATCTGATTGTCTGCGGTGGCCAATTCCCTCTCAAAAATCCCTCCATTTTTTTCTCCCTCATCAAATCTCTCCTCATCAATCTCCACGATTTCACTCTTGCACACCCTTATCTCAGAATTCGTAGTTATCTCTCCCTCACGATTTCACTCTTGATCGTAGGGTTTGTGCCGTTTGCTGCTGCCGTGCGAGACGATCAGTGCTTCAGTCTGCCCCTACAGGTTTGTTCCCTTTTTGCTTTGTATCTAAATGCCCCTGCTTCTCTCTCTCAATTTCTTAACTGAATCTATGTTTGAGTATGTGACGCCATTATATTTTGTATTGTATTCGGTGACTGACACTGAAACATTATGGTTAAGAGTGCAAGAAAGATGTCTGCATATGTAGCTTCGTTGGTATTGACTCCCATTATTGTGAGTGATCATGATTTCGCCTCTTATGTGTGGTTGTAGACTAGAACTATGCTTAATTGAGATGCCCCATATGTTGCTGTGTAGTATCGAGTCCCATCAGTTTTATGTTTTTAATGGAATTCTTATTTTTACACATTGAAATATTTATATTGAAAATTAGCATTATAAGATGTTATGTCTGCACACTTGTGCATACTTAAATATGGATGGTTATATTACATTTTTGAAGATGTAGGTGATTTTGTTGATAAGTAAGCATCTAGAAAATTGAAATACCTTCCTGGGTTGGTTTGGATGATAGATGGAAGTGTTTCAGCTCCCACTGTGTATTGTTCAACTTTGGGTCTGGGTTGGTTTGGCTGCTGGCTCATGCAACTCAGATAGTTGGGTTGGGCTAGCTGTTTTTGTTCTGTTTTTAGGCCTATGTTGGGATTTTTGGTTGTCAGCTATTGTTGGGGTTTTTGGCTGTCTATTATTGCCAGAGTGTATTGTTCACCTTTGAATTGGAATCTCTCCAATTCCTCTTCCTTTGTTTTGGGCAAATAACTTTTGAAATGCAATGGGATACAATACAACAATGTTTCAAACAACTTACCTAACATTTACTGACATTGTAAGTCTTATAAAAAAAAAAATGTTACCAAATAGGCTACTACTTGTGTAATGCTCCTTTAGGATAATAAGTTGACAATTATAAATTAAAAGAAATAAGAGAGAATTACGCCATTGGTCATTGTAATTTTTTCTTTATGCTGATTTGGTCTCTGTAATTTTGATTAATTTAAATTCTATCTTGCTTTTTTTAATTGTGTTAATTTGGTGGGGAAGGGGTTTATGTATGTTGTTTAATCGTGCTTGCTGGCTCATGCAACTCAAATAGCTGGGTTGGGCTGGCTGTTTTTGTTCTGTTTTTAGGCCTATGTTGGGATTTTTGGTTGTCAGCTATTGTTGGGGTTTTTGGCTATCTATTATTGCCAGAGTGTATTGTTCACCTTTGAATTGGAATCTCTTCAATTCCTCTTCTTTTGTTTTGGGCAAATAACTTTTGAAATGCAATGGGATACAATACAACAATGTTTTCAACAACTTACCTAACATTTACAGACATTGTAAGTCTTATAAAAAAAAAATTGTTACCAAATAGGCTACTGCTTGTGTAATGCTCCTTTAGGATAATAAGTTGACAATTATATATTAAAAGAAATAAGAGAGAATTACGCCATTGGTCATTGTAATTTTTTCTTTATGCTGATTTGGTGTTTGAATTCTTGCTTCTGTATTGCATACATATTCTTTTAGGAGAGCTGAAAACTCCTTTTAGATAAACATAGAAGTTTCATCAAAGAGGGGGTATTGATTGGTGTAGTGGTAAATGCTTGAGTTCCCGTGTATGCAAATATGGGTTTGAATTGAAAAATGTAGTCCCTTCCCACAAATATTACAGAGGTTAGGCCTGTAGCCACTCTTAGTCCTTCCCTATGCCCTTAATTTGTAGGAGCCCATTAGGTAATGTCCTTTAAGGATGATATTGGAATGAATTGGAATAGTACATTGCCATGCCAACTGCCTTTTACCATTTAATAGACATTAACAATATATATATATATATATATATGTATTTTTGTTTTTCTGTTGATAAATGTAAAAAACACTTAACTTAATACATAATATATGCAAATATAATAGAATTTTAAAGAATTTGTTGGTCGAAACCTTGATACAAAATTAAAAAAGCCTATAGGTAGATGCACCTTTATTGACGATGATGTGTCACTCTACACTTATATTAACTACTTTGTCTTCATGTTTAAAAAATAAATAAATAATAATAATAATAATAATAATAAATAAAAGGTTGTGTCCTATTGGTATTAACTACTATCTTATGATCAGATATGGACAGGAGTTGGATGTTAATTTCTGATAGATTCAGTCAGCCATATGTAGATGGGGTGAACTCATTTATTGAATTTGCAAAGGTTCATTTGGGTGAGGCTAGGGAGATTAAGTACCCATGCATAAATTGTTGTAACTTTTATAAGCATGAGTATGATATTGTGAAGGCTCATTTGCTCATAAGTGGGATGATAGTATCATACACAACTTGGTTAGAACACAACGAACTTCCAGAACACAATAACCTTGATGAAAGCAATGGTGGGAATGACGAGGATAAAGATGAATATGATGAACTGATAGAAGACTATCAAAGGGGGAATTTTATGGAGGGTGATACTCTAGAAAGAGAGGATGTACGACACTTTGATAAATTGTTAGATGCTTCCCAATGTTGCTTGTACCCAGGTTGCAAAAACTCGGATACTTTGTTATCATTTGTTATTCAGATGCTACATGTGAAGGTAGAAAATAGGTGGAGCAATAAGTCTTTTGACAAGGTTTTGGAGATACAAAGGCGATTCCTACCAGAAGGCCATGTGGTGCCAGGGTCAATTTACGAGTGCAAGAAGTTACTACGTGACTTGGGCTTGGGGTACGAGCCCATCGATGCATGTAAACATGATTGTGTACTATTCTGGAAGGAGAATGCTCACTTGGAAAACTGTCCCACATGTCAAGCATCTAGGTACAGAGTAAATGATAGCAAGGGTAAGAAGATCCCTCACAAGATATTGCATTACTTCCCATCGACACCTAGGTTGAGAAGATTGTACATGTCTAGGAAGACGGCAAAAGACATGAGATGGCATAGTGATAAGCGTGTGGATGATGGTGTAGGGAGGCATCCGGCTGATTGTAAAGAGTGGAAGGAATTTGATTTGCATTATCCAGAGTTTGCCCAGGAGACTCACAATGTTAGGTTGGGCCTAGCCACTGATGGGTTCAACCCTTTTGGGAACATGAGCACTTCCTATAGCATGTGGCCTGTCATACTCATGCCCTATAACCTCCCACCTTGGAGATGTATGAAGGCCCCTTTTTTCATGCTGTCCTTACTTATTCCTGGACGTAATCAACCAGGGACTGATATTGACGTCTACCTAAGGCCGTTGATTGATGAGTTGAAGGAGTTGTGGGAGAATGGCGTCATGACTTACGATGCCTCCACTGAACAGACCTTCCGGATGCATGCAGCTGTAATGTGGACCATAAATGACTTCCCTGCATATGGTGACTTATCCGGATGGAGAACTAAAGGCTATTTGTCTTGCCCTCCTTGTAATGATAATCCGTTGTCACGCGGGTTGATCAGTAAGATTGGGTGGGTGGGTCATCGAGCTTACTTGCCTGATAACCACCTTTGGAGGAAAGACAAGAAGTTTGATGGTTCAACTGAGCTTAGAAAGAAATCCTTGGATTTACCGGTGGAAAAAGTAATGGCTCAATTGGATCAATTGCGGGAAGTCAAGTTTGGAAAGGATCCTACCAACAAGAAAAGACCACGAGAGTCTGAAGAATTGAATTGGACAAAGAAAAGCATAATGTGAGAGCTACCGTATTGGAAGAAATTAAACCTCCGACACAATCTTGATGTCATGCACATTGAGAAGAATATTTGTGAAAACTTTTACAGGACGATGTTGGCCATAGATGGGAAAAACAAGGACACATACAAAGCACGTGATGATTTGCAAGAAATGGGCATAAGGCAAGAATTGCATCTACAGAGGAAAGATAATGGATCCATTGTAAAGCCTCGGGCAGCCTACACATTGGATTCTCGACAAATAGATGGTTTTTGTGAATTCTTGAAGTCTATTATATGCCATATGTACAGTTACAAAGATGTCCAGAAACGGTAAATCATTTCTGAAGCCCGGCGGCTTAGTCCAGAAGATGACGAAATATGAGAAGGATAGGAAAAAAACAATCCAGAAAAATAAAATCAGATTTGATGCTCTAGGGATAAAGTCCCTCAAGAATTCAATGTTTGGTTCTATTGAAAAGGACAATAGTGAAAGCTGTAGGGTGGGAAAGAGAAAGGTGAGTGAAACTGATAATGACGAGGACTATCAACCACTTAATGATGATGAAGGACTGAGTTCTTCAAGTGATAATGGCGAGCCTTTTGATTCTCAAGTGATTGAGGTAATAAATGTGTGTTTAAAAAGTAATTTCTCTATTTTTTTCACTTGTTATATTACTTGTGGTATGTTTAGTTATTTCAAATTTATTTTTTATTAAGCAACCTTAAATTATTGAAAATGTACTAACAATTCTTTTTTATATTATGTCTGGATATTCATATGGGTCCCGGTAAGAAAACAAATAGGTGTGCAGCTCGCCTAATAGCTTCACAAACACCTAGGGAAAAGAGAAGTACTGTTAATGAAGATACACTTACTCTTCCGAGACGACCTGTAGCTGCACAAGTTAATCATTCAGAGAGCACACCTGAGGTCTCGACCCAACCTATCCATCTTCCCACCTTATATACTAGGCCCAATCAGCTCCCTACCTCCGCCACTCAACCTAACCACCTTTCAAGTCCATGTACTGTGACTAACAGTGGAGGTGAGAAATAAATGACCACTTAAATGAAATGATAATTTCTTATCTCAATATTTATTTAGTGCATTCATGTTTTATGTCGACTAAATTGAATAAAATTTTGGTCATAATAGCATCAATTCCAGTTTTGGGCAAGAAACGTGTACGAGGACCGACCCGAGGAAAGAATGTGGAAAGATTAGAAAGGAACGTGGTGATCGAATACCCGTTACACTGAACCGTTTGACCAAAGCAATAGAAAGGGATTACGCCACACCGCTAGCAACTACTCTTGGTCAACAAATTCGATTCATGCCCCAGTTCGAAATGATGGATGGCTAGAAATTGCCTTTGGGTTAAAAGAGTCCATTGTTACAAGAGTTGGGATAATTTGAAATATATGTGTTATATATTTAACATGTTATTTATGTTAATCGCAATGATATATAAAATATATTGAATTTTATTATTTCCAATTGCAGCAAACTTTTGACTTTGGGGACTACAATAATGATGTGGATGTGAGATGTATTATTGATCATAAGTGCCAAACTTTGTACAGTGAATGGAAAAGTAGATTACACACACACTACAAATCCTTAAAGAAGGCAATGTATCTGACCTCAAAAGTCAGATACTATATCCTTGTACAAAGGATGATTGGGAATGGATGATTGACAATCTGTGGGAAACTGATGATTGGAAGGTATTTATAAAATATTTACCAAAGTAACATCCTCCTGTATATTAATACCTAATTTTTTTTTTAATTTGTAGGTAAAGTCAGAGAATGCGATGAAAGCGAGAGGTTGTGTGAAGTATAATCATACAAGCGGCTCGAGATCATTTGCATCGCGAGCATCTATCATTGTAAGTGTAGATTTACAAATTTGAACATACTAAATTATAAATACAAAATTAGTGATTGACTAGAAAATCTAATGAAATGAAAGGTACAAGGAAGCAAACCGACTATTACGAAACTATTCGAGGACACCCACAAACGTCACCGACATGGGGGAGTGTGGATAAATAACACAGCTGAGGAACATCATGTAACCATAACTATTTCAATTTCAATAATAAATGTTTGCATTTTGATATTATGTTTTAAGCTTATTTATGTTTCATTCATAGGCCACTATGGTTTCAAAGATCGCTGAGCAATCTTAACCTAGTGTCACACATCCATTGTCTGAGGAGCAGATTTCCAGAGAAGTACTTGGGAAGAGGTCGGTCTACTTGAAGGGATACGGGATTCGCAAGGACAGTACTTCATCTTCTACACATTTTGAGGCTCCTAACTCGAGGTGATTGTTCTTCAACAGCAGTTAGTTGACCAGCGACAACAATTAGCTGACCAAGGAAAGCAGTTAGTTGACCAGGCTCAAAACATGAGTACAATGCAAACTATCATTCAAATGTTGGCAGCAAAAAATGGGATAGATCCAGCAAACATTCCGGGGTTAGTTCCAAGCAACAATGTCGGGGAGGATGCATCGGGTGTAAGGGAGGATGAAACTTCTTTCGATTGAAATAGAGGTAAATTTGACACCTCATTAAATTGATTTACTTTATTTAACCAATCCTAACATGTGTCAACAATATAAAATTATATAAACTTTATATTACAATCCTAGCATTACAACCTTTGTATACAATAGCTTGATAAAACAATAGCTTCACAACAATTTTCTGATTAATTTTAACTATATTTGTATATTATTGTTGAAGTTAATGCATTAATAAAATACTCATGTTTTTATCCTTTTGTTCACAGGTTGGTGATGGATGTTCGTGGTTCAGTAGTGATATATATCGTTTTGCACGTTGGCATTCATTTAATTTTTCTTTGTTTCGTTTTATAGGTTTTTCTGTTGAATGTTTATATACTTTTTGAAATTATTATGCTTGGGATTGTTGGATATAGTTAGACGCATTTTAGGATTCTTATGTTTAGTATTGTTGGATATTTGAATAAAATTTGGGATATTGAAATGCATTTGATATTAATTTGGTTACATTACTAATTGCTATGATGTGTTCAGTTTAGTTTTTACGCAATGTTATGTAAAGGTTTTTTTTTTGTATGTTTTACAGAGAAATACAGGTTACTTAGAAATACACGTTCAGGAAGTGGATCAATTACGGTTTAGGTGTAGTATGAATTGCTAAGTAATAATAGGCCATGGGAAGCTAAGATTGAATTTGTTTTAGATGGTTAGACTGACAATATTTTAATCATCAGGAAAAAGTATAGGGTGTCAATGTGTCTTATTTTATCTTGCATTTTTAATATTCATTTGTAGTAACTTGTTTTCAAATTCATTTTTTGTTCCCAAAAGAAAGAAAAAATGGCTTCATCTTTAATTCTGCTGGCTGCTGCTGCTGCTGCTACCATGGTGGCTGATGCTTGCTGCGGCTGCTGCTACTGCTGTTGCTGCAGCATTGTTGCTGTGAGGCGTGCATACTGCCAATCCATCTGATGAAGAACTTGCTGAATCAGCAGTTGTTATATGTGAAACTTCTGCAACATGTGGTGTGCTGTGTATACAACTAAGGAAGTGAATGGTTTGCAGAATGTGGGTGAAGTTGCCCCTGTCGGGCATGCATAAGGTAACAACTAGTATAGTCTTATTTTTAGACTAGACTGTGTATGCATGGTATATTTTTTCATTTGTCATTACATAATTTGATAAGGTGAAAATGTTAATCATTTGATGGATTTATTTTTCAATGGACTAAAGCAAGTTATATAGAGTCTTATGTTGATGCCATAGTGTTAGACTCTATATAAATGGCGGAATCGACCATTGGTTGGCTGCTAATTGGTTGTCCAATTTTGATTTTATTCTGTTGCAAATGAGTTATAAATGCATGGGAAATCATTTATCATGTATGTTCACCATGATCATTATAAATTTCTTACAACAAGCTCTGCTGTAGGTAGAACACCCTGTCACTCGGTGGATAGCTGAAATAAATCTGCCGGCAGCACAGGTTGCAGTGGGAATGGGGATTCCTCTCTATATAAATGACAATCCTTGAATTCAAAAACTTGTCGCTGACCACCCCGTGATTGTTTGCAGTCTGGAGGAGACATTCATGAATTTTCAGATTCTCAATTTGGTAAGTGGCTTAGAAACCTAATAAACTGGTTAAATCAGATGATATGAATGCAACTTAATTATAAAATAAACTGTGCTGCTTGTTTGAGTTCTTCCAAGGTCAAATAACTTTTTGACCTTTAGTTTTTTGTGCTCCTTCATGTGACTGTGTCATATATTTATGGCTTACCAATGTATCCCATATGTATTCCCATATATTTGTATTTTTGTGAACTGATACATAATTTTATGACTCGCTAATTAGATATTTAATACCACTGATTTTCTTATTGCTTTTTATTTGTCAACCTTAGAAAGCATCCACTAGCAGTGCATCTATGGTTTCAGAGTATGTTGGTTATCTTGAAAAATGGCAAATCCCTCCTAAGGTACTGTGCTTTAGAGACCTGTTTTAGGACTGAGTTTAGGTTTCTCTTTCTTTCTCTCTCGCTACCATCTGTCATTTTTTCTTTTTTTCCTCTGAAATTTGATGTATTGAGTATTGAGTGCCCCCCCTCCCCAATTTGCAGCATATATCACTCGTCAACTCCCAAGTTTCTTTGAATATTGAAGGAAGCAAATATACAGTAAGTTTTCGAAACAGACATTATGCTACTTGATTGTACAGGGTCCACGTCTAAGACTTTCTGAATGGAGTTTTTTTTTTTTTTGGACTGTTTAATGTCTCACTAATATAATGAAGGTTTTCCCTTAGATTGATATGGTGAGGGGTGGGCCAGGAAGCTACAGATTGAAGATGAATCAGTAAGAGATCGAGGCAGAGATACATACTCTACGTGATGGAGGTTTATTGATGCAGGCAAGCATCTATTGTCTCTGCCATTTTCTTCAGTATTCTCTGATGTCTGACTCTGCTGAAATTTGTAGATTCACAATTTAATGTTGCACAATAGTTATGGTCTTATACCTAAACTATCATGAATTGGCTTTTATTTAGCAATGTATATCTCAATATAAGTGCATAACATAATTTTAATTGGTCACTTCAATTTGTCACTGTTGGATGGAAATAGTCATGTTATATATGCAGAGGAAGAAGCTACCGGAACTCGCCTTCTGATTGATGGAAGGACTTGCTTGCTTCAGGTGATTACAGATATTTTCTTTCCTAATAATAACCAAAACCATACTAAGACTTGAATCTGTTCGATTCTTAAATTACCAGGCACAATTTATGGTACAAGGAGGAATGAAATTCTTTATTCTATGGGTTATTTTATTAATTTACTTGGTAAATTATTTCTGTATAAAATTCTTTCTGGCAACTGCTGCTGCTTTGTTTTTAGCTTGCTGGCTACTGGTGTTGTTTGTCTATTGTGGCCTGTCTGCTGTGTGCTGTTGCTGCCATTTTGCTGATGCATTTCTTCTGATGTTACATGATATCTAGAAGGCTATGGTGTTTGTTTTACAGTCTGAATTTTAATATATTAGTTTATTTGTGATAGGCTCTATTGGTTATCTTGTAATCCTGTTTTGGCTTTGTACATGGTTTTATTATGTTAGTAGGTTTTCTTTTGAGTTGTTTGGGATCTGATATGTGGTCCAGCAATCTCTATGCCTCTATGGTGTAGTTTTGTGTTGGCCCTGTTCCTGCCCCTCATTTGCTCTTGTTGCTTATGTGGTGTTTGAACAAGTTTTGTCTTGTTGTTGCTTTGGTTTGTTGTTGTTTGTATCTTGTATAGTTGGTTAGCTTCTGAGATATGCCTCTTGTAGTTTTTAATTATTTGTCATTTTAATTTATGACTTATTCACCCAAAAAAAAATATTTTTCTTTCTTCTATGATTCATTCCATAAAATTCTGACGTTGGTTCCTTTCACTATTCTTTCTAGGGACTACAATTATGATTGCATTTGAAGAAATACATTTATAAAAGCAAGCACTAATTAGGATTGAGAGTAGCAAATATCACCCAAGTGTAGATCATTTCTCTTCAATTCTGAACTAAGAAATATATGACAAATCAAGTATATAGTTCCCCTATGATATATAATGGATACAATCTGTTGGGATGGTCTGGTTCATAATCTGTTCTGTTTTAGCATTGTGGATGAGCAACCACTGCATTCTGTCTTTGACCTGGTATATAATCTGCAATGTCCTGGTGAGCAGCAGCAGCATTGGTCTGGCCCTGGTTTTTGCTTTGCTGACTGCTACTGTTTTGTGGTTTTGTTTTTGCTTTCTTTGGTTGTTCTTGATTGGATATAAACTCCATGCTACAGCTCAACCAATCATGGCATGGAGACAAAAAAAATCTTCCATTTTCTTTATTGGTTAGTGGTAACTACTAACAAAATGATCTACAAAAGAGATCTCACATTATTGCACACCAATGAGTGAGTGATTGTTTGTGTGTGAGTGTGAAAGAGATAATATAAAAAGAAAAAGAAAAATAGAGAACAACATATAAGTTCAAAAGTTATCTGTTACTCCCATTTTATGTGACATGGAGTTTTACTTGGGAATACTTTATTGTGCATTGGGAATTTCTTTTGATGAAGGAAAATGTTATTTGTTTTGTGATTTCTTTTGAACATAAATTACTTTCCTGTGAATGAAGAAGCAACAATTTATTTTTTAAAGTAACATATAGAGTTTGTTTTATTTATATCCACAGTCATTATACTCCTATTTTCAACCTTGCAGGCATGGAGTTGGTCAGTATTTACTTAAAAAGTTGAGGAACTTAAGAATCAATCAGTTGTCTATGTGGGAGTAGATGGTACTCTAGCAGGTCTTATTTATGTTGAGGATCAGATCCAAGAAGATGCTAGACATGTTGAATCCTTGCATAAGCAAGGTGTCAGCCTATATATGCTTTCTGGGGACAAAAGGAGTACTGTTGAATATGTTGCATCTAAAGTTGGAATTCCAAGGGAAAAGGTAAGAATTTTATTTTTTTCATTCATTCCTATTTAGGCCACTTCTTGATGAGTAAACACCTGAATCTCAGGGTTGAGGAAATCTAACCTTTATAAATATAATTGTTAAATTCAAGAGCAGAGTGGGACTTATAGACCCTACTATGAAGACAGTGTTTATGAGTTCTATATTAGATAAAGGAAGAAAAATTAGAATGAAACACAGTGAGACCAGCTAAGGTAGAAACTACTTCTGAAGATGGGAAAGAGCCAGCTTATATAACCTCAAATTGCTTAATTTGAAGGATCATGGTTTTTAGTTGAGAATAAAATTCTACTTTTCCTTCACTGTTAAATTATTGTGGAAATTCTTTATTTGTTTACTTTCTCAATACATGAGAGAATCATGGGCTGTAATTATTTGTTTAATACTCCACATTTTTTACTTACCATTACTCCATTAGGAGCCCTCAATAGTAGCTTCTGGTTGGAGTCTCTATTCTGGGATTTCTCAATCTTTCTCCATGATGGATGTATCCTATATTAGGTATAGAAGTTAGCTCAACTTTTTGTGTTTGGTTCAACTCTGAATAACTGAGTTGGTAATTTGATCAACCATATGCTCTACAATTAACTCCATTTGGTGGAAGTAGCATGTGTTTGAGTATGTGAGAGCTTAGGCTTCTAGAACAATAGCATAAGGCATGCTTGAATGCTTTGTAGTATGAATGAATGTCAGAATATTAGAATATTTGCATAAAAAAGATGCTGGCGATTGCATTCAACAACTGGGATGTTTTCACTCCATTCAAGGTAATTGAAGAAGGTCTTGTCTAAAGGTCTCAATCTCATGGGTAGTAAAAATATTCTATAAACCATATATAGAACAATTGTAGTAACTATTTATTTACCAGTTCTTTTGTTTTGTTTTTTTGTTAGGGACTTGGATCAATTGGATAGTGACCAATATGAGGACCGATATAGTTCAATGTCATTTGTTTTTCTGCCTATCATGGGCACTGGATCTCTAATACACTTCAGATGATATTAGTGCAATACTTGCTGTGAAACTAAGGAAGAGAATGGGTTTCAGAATGTGGGTGAAGTTGCACCTGTTGGGCATGCATGTTGAAGGGAAGGTAACAGCTAGTATGTTCTTATTTTTAGACTAGACTATGGTGTATTCATTTGACCTTCAAACATTTTTAGGGGGATGTTCAATTCTCAAAATATGACTTTTTACATTAGCAGTAGAGGATTCAGAAAAGGATAGGTCTTGGTATTCTTCTCTCTCTCTCTCTCTCCTTTTTTTTGCGGTTGGATAAGCATAGTTCATAGTTTCTTTTGCTATTGCAACAAATTACTTTATTTGTGCAAGTTTCTTTGAAATTTGAACGTTCTGGTGTTGTTGTCGCTTATTACATGAGTTTGATAATTCTATGTTGTCATTTCTTCCTTTTCTAGATTCTTGAAGGTTTTCTAATCTTTAAATTATTTCGTATGTTAGAAAACCCGTCCTGTGTGTATGAGGAGGAGCCAGTTGTTGCTTATGCCTTGGTGGAAGTTAGCTCAGCAGCTGACCTCAAGCCTTCATATTTAAATGGTTGGTTCAAGCTACAATATTTACCTTTATAAACCATAGCGAATATTCCAAGTATATGCATAATAACTGCAAGTCTGGAACTGTTTTTCAAGATTGGCTAATTCATATGTAAAACTTGGTCCTTTCAGATTGAGGACTGAGAGAAAGTGAACCAACATTTAGACAGATAGTAATTGTTGTCTCCAAATTTGATAATCGGCTCAAGGTACAAGTGCATAACTTTTCTTTAGTGGTTTTTGTAGAGGTTGGGATACACACATTTAATGACTGATGTTTTGAGATACATAGCTTTGCGATTGGTCTTTTTAAAATTTTACACCATTTGTCTTGATCTTAAAAGTGATGCCATCAGGCAATAGAAAGGCATGAATTCTCCACGGACAGCCCTGGCTACCGCAGCGAGCAGAAATCCTTGTTCTCTCATTCTTCTCCCATACAAGCTGAAACCTTTCTTGAGCAACATAGTCCCGTAAGGCATCTCTAAACATGTCAATACTAGGAAATAGCATGCCAACCTCGAACTGTCTTTTCTTACCCTTACCCTTTCCCTTACCCTTACCAATAGATTGAGATCCATCACTATTATCAGATTCAGAATCTGATAACATATCATCACTTCCACAATTATCATCAGACAATGATTGACAGTGACTGTGGCTGTCATCATCAGTACTTTGTTCATACATGGGGAACCCTTCTTGAGCAACATAGTCCCAGTAAAATGACAATTACAATGGTTGGAGTCTTATCATATAGGGTGTTTCTACTCCATTTATGAGATTGTCTCAAATATAAAATGGGTGAGTCAAAATCTCTAAGGTGTGGAAATGGTTGGTGATTATTCAAGCTTGTTTGGTGGATACTTTTGTGCCATGATGCTGTGTTGCGTTGAATCTGGTGCTGATTGGCTCTGTTCTGTGTGCTCTGCCTCTGATGCTGGGGCTTTTGATTGATGCAATCTGTTTGTCCTGATTTCTGATTTGGTTGAGTTGTTTTGTTGTTGGTTTTGTTTGATTTGTTTTCTGACTGTTCTGGTAAATGAGGTCAACTGCTGCGTCAATTCTGATTTTGTTATATGATTTTGTTTGGGTTGCTGAGTTGAAATGGTTTTCTGAACTGGTGATGATCTGTGTTGAATCTGTTTGCTGATCTGCTATACTAATCTGCTATTCTTCTGGTGCTGCTGTGATGTTGCTGCTGTTGCTGAGATGCTGTGGTGATGCTGTTGTGATGGTGTTTGTTACGATGAGGTGCTGCTGTGTTGTTGTTGGATGTTTGCTGGTGTTGATGTTTGGAAGGGTGCAGGACTTTTTGTCCAATCTGTAATAGATCAGGTTTTCATTAATGGGGGTTGTCATTAGGTGTAAGTTCGGGCAACTGCTGGTGTTTTGGCTGGAAGGGTATGGCGGGGGTATTTTGTGTGATTTCATATCAATGTTATTAGTTTGTTATAGTGATGCCTGAGGAATGCCTCTTGTAAATCTGTAAATCTTTTAAAAAATTATAAATGAGTTTCAATTATTTTTGCCGCTACAAATTTGTCGTGGTTAAAAAGTGAAGCTAATGTGTTGCTAAAAGTTTATTTTTGTCCACTCATATTCTGTTGCTATAAGTATATTTTTGCCAATGTCAATTTGTCGTTGCCAAAAGTAATGCTTTATCGACAAACAAATCGTCGGCAAATGGCAACATTTACCGATGTAAATGTGTCGCTAAAAGTTTACTTTTGCCCACTCTTATTGTGTTGCTAGAAGTGTATTTTTTGCCAATGCCAATTTGTCGTTGCCAAAAGTAAAGCTTTAGCGACAAACAAATCGTCGGCAAATGGCAACATTTACCGACGTAAATGTGTCGCCAAAAGTTTACTTTTGCCGACGCATATTTTGTTGTTAAAGGTATATTTTTTGCCCATGCAAATTTGTGTTGCGAAAGTGCCACACAATCATCATATTCGAATGACTTTTACCAACGCAAGGTAAATTGCCGACGAAGGATGAAGGCTTTTACCGATGACTATGTTCGTCGCTAAAGGCATTAGTTTTACCAACGCAATGATAATTTCGTCGGTAAAAACTTTTGCCAACTCACTTTTGGCTACGGATTGCCAACGTAGCTTTGTGTGTCGACAAAACTCTTTGCCAACGAATTTTCCCTTTTAGCAACATATTTTGTTGCGTTGCGAAAAATGCAATTTCTTATAGTGATCAAAGCAACAAGACACACACAAGCATGCACAATGCAAAGGCTCCAAGCCAAGGGCATAAGATACAACTCTCCAAGAGCATGGCAAGGATGAAACATGGGACACAATGGCATATATTTCAGCTCTGGAATGGCATGCAAAATGGTCCTGAATCATGCAAACAACTCATGTTATGCATGTTGGATGGCACAAATACCGAAACTAGTGAAGTGCATTACACTAGAGGTATGCAAAGCGATGCCCAAATGACCAAACCCACCCCAAACAGTCCCTATGCAGACCCAAAACAGTGGCAAAATGGACTAAAATGTGGCTTGCAATGCACAAAAATAAAGCCCACGCAATAGCCCAAAAATGAGGCATACGAGCACAACTCTCAAACACATTTAAAGAGTGGAAAACATGGGAATATGGCACAAGTATAAGCTCTGAAATAACATATTCAATGATGCCAAAACATGAAAACGACTCAAGTTAAGCATGCAAGAGGCTTCAAAACTCGAAGCTAGGCAAGGGTATTACACTACAAGCATGCATGGAAAGCATCATTCGACCATGGGACCTCAAAACAGAGCTAAGGCAGCCCAAATCATGAATAAAGTCAGTTTAGAATATGGCCAAAATATGCTAGAATCAAGGGCCAAAACAATATGCAATGTGAGCTAGTGAACATGGATTACACTACAAGCATATGAAGCATTCAAGAGGCCATTAAACCAGCAAAAGTCAGAGACATGACATGCCAAATAAAGCCCAAAAACCCACTGAAACATGATCAATGCATGCAAGAATGACATGCTCCTTTGATAGGCTATAAGAGGGGTTATTCTATACATGCAAGAGACACACCCAAGGTGACAAAACCAACTCTAGAAAGAGCCTAGGCAGGCCCTAAAAGTCACTGAAAAGGGCTTGAAACAAGGCTTGGAGGTGTGCAAATGAAGGCTCCTTTGTAAGGCCAAAAATGCTAGTAAACAAGACAACAAGAGAGAGGGTCACCCCTCTCTGATTTAGGCCCTCAAAACCACATGCTCACCACTGAAAATCCACTGGATTTCAGTGGTAGGAAGGCCAAACAAAGATTAAATCAAAGGCTTTATGGCATGGCTCAAAACAAGGAAAATGAAGCATGCAAGGGGGTAGATGACCCCCAACAACAAAATGACCTTAAACAAACATCAAAAGGACCTCAAAACAATAATTTTTTTAGTTGAAAACAAGGCTCAAATATGCATGCAAATAATTCTAAGAGATGGATCAAAATAAAGCTTAAAAGAGGAAAAAAGTGTGTTACCCTTGAAACTCAGCAAGACAGCAACTTCTCCAGTCCAAAACCAACTCTTTGAGACCTCTCAAGACCCTCCAAGAACCTTAGAACAATGGTGGAGGTGTGTGGCTATGAGGTGTGGTGTAATAGGTCAAGAACAAAACCCTTTTGAACCCAAAACAAAGAGATATAGAGGGAAGTGTATGCACAAGCCTTAGACAAATTTTTTGAACCCTCACAAAGGAAGAGAAGGGCCTCTCTTATAGAGATACAAGGCCAAAGCTTCTCAAAGAAGCTAAAAAACAAGGTTGAAGATCCTCCATTTATGGAGGATCCAGTCTGTGCCTTCCAACTGGAACAGCTGGTAACAACTCACAGAGACAAGACTGAAGGGAGCAGGCCGACCAGTTCAGGTGGTCAGCCGGCCACTTCCCCTGGTCGGCCGACCAGTTCAAAAGGTTCACCCCCAAGAAAGGTGGTCGGCAGCCCCATTTGGTGGTCTCCCAACTGAATGCAAGCTAGTGGTATGATGGGAGACCAGTAAATGTGGCTCAAAGACCAAGGAGACCAGCTTCCTAACAAGAAAACCGGCTGGCGGGAGAAAGGTGGTCTCCAAGGAGAAAAGGTGGTCTCCCACCCTTGTACCACCTTCCAAACAATGAAAACAAGGTCCATGCCAAAAATGAACCAAGACGGATGCAAAACGAGGGTTCGGGGGGTCAAAACGCGCAGCAGGGTGCCCTGAAAACAGGCTGTTAAGCATCGAAAGTGGCGTGCGACCACGAAGGTGGTCTCCCAGGCCACAGTGTCCCTCTAGACAAAGGAAACAAGGTGTGTGCCAAAAATCGGAGCAAACGGAGAAAGTTAAGCGGTCCCAAACCGAGGCGCACGGCCAACGGCTCCGAAAACCGGAAACTAGTCTCCAAACGGGAACAGTGGCCTGCGACCACGAAAAGTAGCCTATGGCGACTAAGAGATGTCTACAAGATCTCTCCCTCCCTCCGAGAGGAGAAAGCAAGACCTGGTCCGTAAACCGAGGCGAAGCACAAAAGGTTCCGAGGCCCGGAGACAAGGCTCTCAGCCGAGAACTCCAAAACCTCAGGATGAGCACAACATGCGCAATCACCGAGTGCTCAATCGATGACGTCTGAGTCTTAAGGTCAGTCAAAAATGAGGTGTCTACACCGGTACGGAGGAGTGGCAAGAACAGAGTCCACATGATGAGTTTGGAGAGCACTGAGATGAGTCTCCTCTGATAACAGCTCAGAAATAGCTTGTTCAAGAGTAGACAATGGATGGTGATGAAGAAGAGAGGCACATACGGGCTCAAAAGAGGAAGTAAGAGCCATGAGAAAGTGCACCAACCTTTGTTGATTACGATAGATAGTAAATAAAACAGCATCTTCTCGGTGAGGCCAAGTCGGTTCTGAAAGAGCAAGCTGGTCCCAAACAAAGTACATTTGAGAAAGGAAGTCATTAATGGACTGACTGGATTCTTGGCGCATGCAGTGAAGTTGGCTCTGAAGTTGATAATGATGGGCAAGACCAGTAGTCTGGTATCGTTCTTTCAAAAAATCCCAGATGTCTTTGGCAAGAGTAGTGACAGAGTCAAGCTGAAAGCAACCAAACTAAAAACTGATATAGGTAACAGAAGTATTTCGAAATCAGGTAATGATTTGGTAATTTTTACTGCCCCATTCCTCAAGTCGGTCTTCATATGTAGCAGTAGTAGTAGCAGTAGTTTCATCAGTGTCTTTCTCATCAATGTCTTTCACCGGTTGGGTTACATCCCCGGTGATAATTCGCCAGAGCTTCTTTCCTTTGAGGAAGGAAGACATGGCTTGGGCCCACAAAACATAGTTGGAACCATTCAAAATAACGGAAATGGGATGGGTGGCATCATGACGATCCATAATAATAGTTAAGTAGGGCTAAATCAATAGGAATAGACCTGTGGGAGCAAAATTAGGTAAAACAGAGTGTACCAGTGAGTCCGGAAGGTCGAAAATAGCTAGGAAAGGTGTGCTATGCAAAGATGACATCAGCAGGATGTAAAATGATGTCAGCGGCGTACGTTAGCAAGGTGCAATGAGGAGCACAATAGTAGAAAAGGCGTGTGGTGCACGGTAGCGGACTGGCGCATGCACGGCTCATGGTAGCAGGATGGCGCACGCGGGTGCACGATAGCGGAACGGCGCAGGCACGGCTCACAGTAGAAGGATGGCGCACGCGGGTGCACGGTAGCAGGCGCGGCACACGAAGGAACAGAGCTGAAGGCGCGTGAAGGCGTGTGTAAGAGTGGCAACGGAAGCAGAGACGCGCCGATCACAAAGGCGGCACGTAAGAGCACGTGAAGGGGTTTCTGATGACGAGCGTGGTGCCGTTGGAATCATGAGGAGATTCCGAGCTATTTGGTGTAGTGCCACTATATACGGGACTAAGCACCAAAATTAAAAAATGCCAGAATTGTATAACTGGGCTCTGATACCATGAAACAATAGTTTGGTAGAGAGAGATAGAGGGAGAGAGAGAAAAGGAATTGTATATTGATCTGTAATGTATGTAATTTACAAAGAGAAGTTCACTCTCTTTATAGAGAGGAGAGAACACATAGGATGCCAATTGTAGGCACCGAAAGCAGCACTATAAAGCTTTACTTTACATTAATAAATATAAACTAATAAACTAATAATAAACTAATGCAACTAATGCAA
Organism: Camellia japonica; assembly: GCA_030407325.1. Taxonomy (NCBI): domain Eukaryota; kingdom Viridiplantae; phylum Streptophyta; class Magnoliopsida; order Ericales; family Theaceae; genus Camellia; species Camellia japonica. The sequence goes on from JAPPVO010000002.1 coordinate 65,504,464, forward strand.
AACAGCTATACACTAACAACAGCAAACAGGCTATCATCCCTTACAACCACCTAACACATTGACAATCAACCCATTCAGCTATCAGACAAGCATAACAGCACATAGCCCCTTCAAGCATCCAGCATGAACTCCTAACACAGTAGCAGCCAGACCAAAAACAGCAGCACCAGATCAATTGCAGGCCCATAGAAAAGCTGGATGCAGACTCATTATAACACCAGATCAGTTGCAGTACTAGATGCAGACTCACTATAGCAGTTGCATTCCACCAAAAACACCCATCAGTTTCATCCCACCAAAAAAACACCCCACAAAAACCATGATGAACATCTGCAATTTCTAATCAGAATACCAACTGGATTCCATTCACTTCACAGCAAACGAACAACAAACAGAGATCTGAAGCAGAGGACCACTGATGATGAATACACCCAGATCGAACAGAACAAAGACCAGCAAAGAAGAGTAGGAGGATCAAAAGGCAAATGCCAACTGTAGAATCAGGAACAAAGCCTGATTTGATTCCATTTGAAAGTTAAATCATCAATTGAGAATGGGAAGTTCTTAATAGATGCTTTCAACTAAAAAGCTGCTCTGGTTTTGATTGATTCACACAGGCCAAAGAAATTGGGTTGAGTCTTAGAAAAAACACATTTGTTCATGTGCTTCCAAAGAGACCAAAGAACAATAAGGGGGATAACTCTCCAAATTAGCCTATCAAAGCTCTTCAACCTACCACCCAACCACCAATTGAGAAGGCCTTCCACAGAGTTATGGATGCACTAATAAAATCCCCAATCATGAATAAAAGAAGACCAGATCAACCAAGAAAAAGGGCAAAGAAGCAAAACATGAATAGCTGATTCAAGTTCAACTCTACAGAAGGGGCAAAGAATGGAAACATTGCTATCCAGGATGCCAAGTCTGTGCAAAAATTCTACAGATTTGATTTTGTTTTTCCATGCCAGCCAACAGAAAAATGAGACCTTGGGGGGGAATAGTTCTATTCCAAATGGATTTACAGATTCTGAGATTAGGGCCGAAATTTAAGCTACTAAGAGAGTAAAGAGAGGACACAGAGAACTCACTAAGATTTGTAGATGTGTAAGCCCAGGACAAACAGTCTGCTCTATCAAGACTCAAAGAAGGAGATAAGGAAAGAACACCAAGCAATCTAGCTTCTTCAGCCAATTCCCATACATATAACACTCTTCTATGGGGTAAATTCCAATCATTTGAACTGGTTTTCCTTGCAAAGAATTGGTGGAGAGAACCTTCCTTATCAGTTGAAAGATTAAAGAGTTGTGGAAAATCAATCTTAAGACAAGAGTTACCACACCACCTATCATGCCAAAATTTGATTCTATTTCCATTTCCCACTTTAATAAGGCAGTTGCCCAAGTAGAAATTGTAAATAATTATGCTATGAGTCCCAATGGAGATGATGTCCTTCCACAGTCTGGAATGTTTATAAGAGGGCTTCACTGGTGGAAACCAACACAGCTCATCAACCTTATATTTACTACAAATAGCTCTCCTCCAAAGAGCATTGATTTGGGTTCCAAATTTCCACCACCATTTGAGTTCCAAATTTCCACCACCATTTGAGTAACAAGCAAGCATTGACATCTCTGATCCATCTGATACCCAGCCCCCCTTGATCTATGCTCCTTGTAACCTCCATCCATTTCACAAGGTGAACTTTCCTTTTAATGGCATTACCACCCCATAAAAAATTAGCCTCAATCTTTTCAATTTCTCTAGCCACACCTTCAGGCATCTTAAATAAAGAAAGAAAATACACTGGTAGACTGGATAAAGTAGACTTGATCAAAACTAGTCTTCCAACAAATGACAACAGTTTTCTCTTCCACCCGGAAAGTGTAGATCTAAATTTATCAAGCACAGGCTTCCAAGTAGATTTCCTACTAGGGTTAGCACCAAGGGGCAGCCCCAAAAATTTAATAGGAAGGCTATGCACTTTACAGTTAAAAAGCCTTGCAAAAGATAGCAGCAGAGCATCAGCCACACCAACACCACACACCACACTTTTGTGGTAATTAATTCTGAGACCAGAGAGAACTTCAAAGCATCTGAGAATTCTTTTGACAAGGACCATCTGATCCCAATCTGCTTCAGAAAAAAGAATTGAGTCATCGGCAAATTGCAGATGAGATAAGAGAACATCATTAGCCCCAACTAACACACCTTTGAGAATGCCAAGATTAAGTGCTCTGCCCAAAAGTATATTGAGCCCTTCAGATACTATGTTGAACAGGAACGGTGATAGCGGATCACCCTACCTAAGACCTCGTTGGGGCGAGAATTCCTTTGTTGGTGATCCATTCACAAGAATCGAAATTCTAGCTGTAGAGACACACGTTTTCATCCAAGAAGTCCATTGGGAACCAAAACCAAAGCTAGACAACAAAGAGAATAGGAATTCCCAGTTTACAGAATCGAAGGCTTTCTCAAAATCCAACTTTAAAATCAAACCTTTTTTCTTGGCTTTCTTCCATCCATCCACCACTTCATTGGCAATGAATACCCCATCAATGATATTTCTTCTACCTATAAAAGTCGTCTGAGTTTCACCAATAATTGTGGGTAACACTGGCTTCAATCTATGTGTTAGAACTTTTGCCAAAATTTTGTATAGAGAACTCGCTAGACTAATGGGTCGATAATCAAACAGATTAATGGGATTTTCCAACTTAGGGATGAGAGTAATAAACATACTATTAATGTCATAAGTGAGTCTGCTGTTCTGATGGAATTCTTAAAAAAGTGCATAATCTCATGCTTCATGACCTTCCAAAATTTCTGATAGCACAACAGGTTGAACCCATCAGGGCCTGGGGCTTTGTTGCTATTGCAATCTTTAATTGCTGCTAAGACCTCAGCTTCAGTGAACTCTGGAACAAGGTAATGAGAAACATAATCTACCTCTAAATTCTTGAACACCCCTCCCAAGGCAAGTCTTTTAAGCCAATCTTCAGCAAAATGAGTCTTAAAGTGTTGAAAAACCTCATGCTTGACCCTGCTAGGCTCCTCATAAGGCACTCCATTGACAGTAATAGAGTTGAGCAGGTTTCTACTCTGTCTGAAATTAGCAAAAACATGAAAGAACCTAGTATTTCTATCCCCATTCAAAGTCCAATTCAGCCTGGACTTTTGATGCCATAACCACTCCACCATTCTGTAAAGCTTCCACACTTCTTGTCTGATCATTCTTCTTCTTATCTTTTCTTAATCTAGCAGTGGTCTATCCTCTGCCATAATGTCAAATGTATGCAACTCCTCCTCTGAAGCCTTAAGTTTGGATGTGATATTACCAAACACCTCAAAATTCCATTTTTTTAATTCCATCTTTAGCTGCTTAAATTTTTGAATAAGCCTGAATCCGGCCCACCCAGAGAAAGAACTGTTGTTCCAGCAATTGACAAAAAGTTTTGAGAAGCCTGGGTGTAAGGTCCAAGCGTTTAAAAATCTGAAAGGTCGAGGCCTCCAATCTCTGTCATCTTCCATCATCAACAAGGGGCAGTGATCTGAGATTAATCTAGGCAGGCCCCAAAGTTTCATTCTAAAGTTGACCAACCACTCAGGACTGAGCAAAAATAATCCTTATCTTAGTAACTCATTTTAACTAACATTTACTCCGATAATAATCTTTATTAGCAACTCGAACACTTTTCATTAATTAAAATACAAAAAAGACATTGTTTATTTTTAGAATTTTTTTTTATCTTTTATTTATATATGTGCTCCAACATTACTATATATTTTGCCTATCCATTCATACAAAGTGTTTAAAGAAGCTCCCAAATCTCTTCAAATGTAGCTAGCATGGAGAATAAGTGTTAAAATAGTTGTTGTAGTAGTTATCCTGCTAGAGGGATTAAAATGGATTGAAAGTAGCTACAATAATCAACAAACCTTTTTTGAAGAGCCCATTACAGATGTACTTAACCAGTTATTATAGAAGATTTTGTTTTTTTGTTTTTTTGTTTTGGCTAATGCTTTTTTACGAAAAGATGAAAAGGGAAGAGAGAGGGAGAAGGAAATTGAGGAGTAAATAATTTTTTTAATGTTTAGCTAGTGATTTTGACCAGCTAAATTTGGCTAGCAAAAAGTAAGGGAAAGAAGAAAAAGAAAAAGAAAAAAAAGTAAATTACAAATATACCTCCTGAGATTTGATTAAAATACGAATAGTCCCCTGTGATTCTGGAAATTACATTCCATCCCTTGACATTTCTAATTACATAACAAATCACCCATTTTATTAATAAATCATCAAGTCACTTAACAGTTTTTAATGATGTTACAAAAAAAATTCAATTAATAATTTAGATAATTTTATTGTTGTACAAGAGAACAATTATGAATTTCATTTTTTTAGTTAATTTTGTTAAATAAAATTTTTTGACAATAAGGTATTTTTAATTTTTCAAACCACAAGAAGCAATCTATATTTTAAGCAAATCTTAGGGGACGTATTTATAATTTACCAAAAAAATAAAATAAAATAGGCAAATAGCTATACCTCACTAGAAAATTTTAGATGGTTTGTTGGAATTATTTTTTAATATTAAAAAATAGGCAAATAGCTATACCTCATTGGAAAATTTTAGATGGTCCGTTGGAATTACTTTTTAATATTTTGCGTTGTTTCTAAATTCTAAAATCATCCACATAAAGAGTATAACAAAGTTAGAATAATTTGAGGATTTCTGTTAAGGTTTTATTATTGACAATCTCGTTTGAAAAAACTCTTTTCTGTTGTAATTTTATTCGATCTTTCATTTTAGTGAGACTATGAGTTTTTATATGCGAATCCAACCCGAATTATGTTTTGCAGAGGAATTTGTGATCTTAATTCTTTCATCTTTGCCACTTCGCTGACAATGATCATCCAATATTTTTATAGAGCGCCTGAACTCCTAGGAAGAAAGTTTTACTGCTCGAGCGGTGAAAGTCACGCTCGAGCGGTCAGCATATATGTTTCGCACCACTTTAGTCACACCTCTCGATCGGTGAAATGTCCGCTTGAGCAATTTGCATGATCCTGTTTTCTCTAAAGTGCGTTGTTCGCTGTTTCTAGGGTTCGTGCTGTCCAGTTTTTCAGAGAGGAATAAAATATAAAGTGTTTTATATTGAAGGGTGCTTTCTTAGTGTTTCCTTGATTATTTAAGAGTGATCAATGGATCCATGAACTTGATATCAACATCATCAAGGGTTTGCTTGTTTTCGTTTATTCACAAAAGAGAGAGTTATTATTCAGTAGATTTCGTGGAACTTAGACCGACAGTTTTGGTCGATTCCGGAGTGGCTCATCATCATGGATTCGATATCGCCATTGTGAATTCAACGTTGGGCAAGACAATTCCAAGGTAAAGACGGTGGTGGAAGAGGTACATAGGGGTCGGTTCAATTTGGGCGTAGATTCGCTAGGTAATTAACAGTACACTTGTGTAATTCTTTTTTATCTTCTTACTGGATTGTTTTATGATTTTGGACCGTGGTTTTTTATCACAATTGGAAGTGCTCCAATTGTGATTTTTTCACGTTAAATCGTTGTGCCGATTTGTTTTTGATTGTTTGATTGGGATTGTTATTTACTATTTAAAATTGATATATAATTACAAATCAATATTTTGGATAGGGCTGAGCAAGGAATCCATGAAATCTGTAATCCGATCCAGTCTAGTCCAATCCAGTAGGTTTGGATTCGTTTTTTGAATCCGTGGTTTGGTTCCGGATTGAAAAATTAAAATCCGTAGTTCGCGGATTGGCTCCGGATTGAACCCCACGGTTCCGGATTGGAACCGATCCGAACCGTATACAAATAGTCTATATTTTTATTATACACCCTCCTGTATAATATTTTCTCTTATTTCATATAAAGCTTAAATCCAAATCTAAACTCGCATAGTATCTTCTTTTATTACTTTTGTTTGCTAGTTTTTAGTGTTAATTTCTAATGATCTAAATACTTATGGTAGAGCTAGTTTTCTTATGGTTGTTTAAATTCTAGAACAGTATGTTGCTATTATGAAAAGACATGTTGCTATTGTGAAACTAATATGGTACTATATTTATATTTTTATGAAATTAAAGTGTTATATATATTTTTTGGTTATTTAATTATGTAAATTCATGGTCCTAAACCGATCCAATCCGTGTTTAAATGGATTGGTTTGGATTGGTTCCATGATTTAAACGGATTGGATTGGTTCCAATTTTTCAAGAACCATAAATAACGGATTGGTCCTGATTTTACCCCAATCCGGTCCAATCCAGACCATGCTCACCCCTAAGTTTTTGTCCCTAGGAAATAAGAAAAAGATGAAGGATGAACAGGTTTCTGGACACTTATTAACATTTGCAATAATCAAAATATTGGGAAAAAAGAAAATAATACTATGCATTAAATGTTATTTGTTTTTATTTTGATTAATTTATTATCATTAGTTACAATATAATTAATTCAAAACTTATTAATTTTGTCTTAATTTAAACACAATTCAACTCTAACTTTTGACGAATTTAAATGCAAATCAACAGAATTATGATCTTAATGCCAATCCTTTAACTATAGAATAATGTTATATGTATCAATTAATGTACTAAATGTACTAACTAGTATACTAACAGATAATGCGACATAATTTTAGAGGTTTTAGATATTTGTAATTTGTATAATAGATGGGGTCAGTAATAATGACATAATACCAGTTGATAAACTAATATATACATTAATTAGTATATGTGGTACCACCGTTAACTATAGTTTATATAGTAGACAAAAGTTCCATCTAGAAACCAAATGTTCATCTTAATTTAGACTCTAGAATTTAAGATAACCTCTATCATTGAAATTAAAATAACTAATGCTCAAAAAATTACTATTACGGGGGGTAACTTTATCATTGAAACAATTGTATTCACAATTAAAACCATAGCTAAAATAGTAATTTTACAAATTTAGTGGGGCAATATCGAAAATGTCTTGAAAACTACAAGTAAACACAATAGTAGTATTATTATACTTTTTTTCAAATACCTTAGAAATCTTATGGGTTAGACAATTTTGTGTTTTCACTTCATAAAATTCAAACATGGCCACATTTGGAAAAATAGATTATTTTAGTAATTTTTTGATTTTTTGGCTAAAATATGAGATAAAAAAATTACTAACTCTATTTGTTTCCAATTTTCAGAATTTACTTTTCAGAAAATTTTACTTCTTCATTTTCGGTATTTTTTTTTTCCACTGGATTTTTTAAATATTTTAAGCAATTTTTTTTTAAAATTTTTAGACACACTTAACATAAATACACTTAGAAAGTATAATATTTGTGAAAAAAATCTTTAAAAAATTCACTAAATATCAAAAATATAAAAATATAAAAATTCAATACATTTTTTTTATTTTTGTGTATTTATTAATTTTTTAAAATATTTTTTCACAAATAATTTACTATTTAGTACATCTAAGCAAGGTACATCTAAAAGAGTAAAAAAAATTACTTAAAATTTTAAAAATATTCACTAAAAACAAAAAATAAACAAAAAATAAAAAACTCAATTTTCAAAAAACTGAAAGCAAACACACTGAATAGTATTATTATTATATTTTTTTCAAATACCTTAGAAATCTTATGGGTTAGACAATTTTAGTGTTTTCACTTCATAAAATTCAAACATGGCCTCGTTTGAGAATATATTATTTTAGTAATTTTTTAATTTTTTTGTTAAGATATGAGGTAAAAAAATTAATATGCTTGAAATGACTTTTAATTTTTTATGAAAAGATCTACCAAAAGTAGAGGAAAAATGAAATTTTTGATTTTTTTTGTATAAGTTGTTGGCTTTTTAATTTTTTTTTTTTTTTTTTTCACTTTTAAGGTAAAATATTGAGTTACCAAACCAGATATGAGGGTAGTGAAATTATTTTATTTTGTGTGTATGTTTTATTATGATGTTTTAGTAGTTGTTCAATTGATTGTGATGATGTTTAACAAGAAGATGCAGAGAAAGCGATTGCCTTAAATTTACCAAACAAACTATAATTAGCTAGTTGACAAGGAATTGTGTTTTGATAGGGATTAACTAAAAAGAGCTTGTCATGGTCTTGGTCTTGGCGACTAGGCTAGCCCAGATTTTACACAACAATAAAATAAATGTCATAAATTTTTTAATCACTTTTTACGTAGTTGCTTATGATTGATTTTTTTTTTTTTTGTTTAAAAATAATTATTAAGTAATTAATTAAAATAAATAATATATTGTCATGTAATCTGATAATAAAACAAGCGAAATATAGTCCTTCAATAATAGTCACGCTGATTTTAAAATTTATTCAGGTCTTGATCGGTATCGATTAATATATATATATATTGAATAAATTTTCAAATCTTCCAGAAATATTATTATCTTCCAGTTTTTCAATAATATTTTGCGATTCCTCCATTATATTCCCAGTTTTTCAAGCTATGTAAATATTTTAGTCCCCTAATGTGATAACCCTGTTCAATATTATGCTAATTGGTCCTTATTATAAATGTGATTATGTGTTTGATATGATTTTGTGTGCCATTATGTGAAAATATGTGGTTTTGAATTTCTATCTGTTCACCGTAGGAATATCTATTTGATTATCTGCTTTGGAATTTAAATTGAAGGCCTTATCGGCCACAGAACCCGAAATTGATTACGCCTTTGTGATTAGCGTAATTTTTAGAGCCTACGGTAAAATTTAATTGGAAATTGATTCGGATCAAATTAATCAGATTAAATTAATGTCATAGTGCTCAATTAATTGGTATTAAAATAATGTGTTTGAGTGGGGCCATATAAAAGGCCTTATTATATTTAATTCCTCTCTTTAATATGATTTTGGCTGAAATCAACTCCCTAAAGACAAAGACAGCCGACCTTGAGAGAGAGAGGAGACACTTTGTGTATTTTGGCTTAAGATTTGTGAATTGGGAAGGCTAGGTGCAAGATTCAACCACAATTGTGAGAATTAAGGCTCCTAGGTGAATAATCCCCTTGACTCATGGATTTTAGTTTGTAATTTATGAATTCAAAGTTGAATGATGATAAAGAATATGAATTGAGTTAGTTTTGTTGAATTTGAAGTCAATAGACACATGCATGTAGGAAATTGCTATAAATTTCCATGTTTGAGCATAAAGTGTGTAATCCATGTTGAATGTGAATGAAGTCCATGTATTTGATCATCTCTTTACCAATTAAGTTGGGAACAATGAGTATATCTCACATGCATGTACAATTTATAAGAATATGAGTTTGAATACATGAATTTGTTATGTTGGAAATGAATTTGATGTGAGATTGGGACATGCATGTGATTAATTTGTGAAATTGGACTTCATAATGTTGTAATTTAGTGTTTGTACCATGTTAGTACATGTATATGTGAAGTTTGAGCTGAAATTATGTGTTTGGAGCCTTTGAATGTCAAGTTGAAGCTCAAGAACAAGTTTTGGAAAATCCAGAAAATTTGATGTCCGCTCGAGCGGGAGAACCGCCGCTTGAGCGTAAAATTCAAGCTCCCAGTATTTTCTGCAAACATGACGTCCGCTCGAGCAGGGAAGTTCACGCTCGAGCGGGGAGCTATGTAGACCGAGTTCGCGCTCGAGCGTCCGAATGCGCGTTCGAGCGTAAATTTGATTGTAACCAGCACTTTTGCAGACTCATGGGTCCGCTCGAGCGGGGAAACCCACGCTCGAGTGGAGACCCTGTTTCTGAAAATTTTGATAGTGCAATCTGTGTTTCGTTTTCCGTTTTCTTTCACTTCTAAGTACTCTTAGGCATGCATTAAGCATTGTAAATGAATTAAAGGGATAAGAATAAAGCCTAAAGAGGAATATGTGAATTAAAGAACGGATTGAATCATTTGTGACCCGTATGTGTTATGTGATGTGTAGGGTCAAGCTCCAGGGCAAACCAACCAACCGATCACTATGAGTAATATCTTGACAAAGATATCTGAAATATGTTGTTGTCCAATTGCTTACTTCTATGTAAGTTTATAAGTTTGTTAACAATGTTTGCTATGCCAAATGAATGGGCCAAAGGCCAGTTTGACATGAAAGTACAAATGGGCCAAAGGCCAGTTTGACATGGAAGTACGAATGGGCCAAAGGCCAGTTTGACACGAATGAATGAATGGGCCGAAGGCCAGTCTGACATAAATGGATGAATAGGCCAGAGGCCAGTATGATCTGAAAGATAGAATGAATGGGCAGAGGCCAGTATGATCTGAATGAAAGAATGAATGGGTCAGAGGCCAGTCTGACATGAATGAAAGACAAATGGGCCAAAGGCCAGTTTGACATGAATGGATTGGGCCTGAGGCCGTCCGAAGTGTTTGGAACTGAAGTCACTTGATCTATAGCTATTTATATACAAGATAGAAATATGAATTGGGCCTAAGGCCGTCCAATGTATATTGTTCCAATGCATCTTCTTCAACTGATATTATTCACTAGGCTTTCGCTCACGCTCATTCATGTGTTTGTAGGTGAGCCAAGAGAGGTCCAGACCCAACCCCAGTGAAGTCGGTATGGAACAACCAAGGTTTTGAAGAGTTAGCCCTCGCATCTCACACACGAGACTCATCTTCGCCCTTTTGTTATGTATTTATATTTTGTCGTGTTGGCGAAGACTTTAAATCTGTTGTATATAGTTTCATGGGTTGACTTGGACTTAAATGATCCTGTCTGTACAAAACTTTATGTTACTATGTTCTCTGTTGTGAGTTATTAATATGTCTATGTATGGTTTGTTTTGATGTGTCATGTAAGCACAGCTCTATGGGCAAAGGTTTAAATTTTGCTTCCGTTTGGCCCCTTTACTCTGATGAGTTATGTCTAATTCGGTTTGAGGCCGTAGGTAATCTCAGGATTACTGGTCGGTTATGTCCTTTACCCATAGGGGCGGGTTCGGGTCATGAGAGAGTGGTATCAGAGCACAAGTTAATAACTCACACACTTGCCCAAAAGAGCAATAAGCGTCTAGAAAAAATCTAGGATGCATTCATGTGATAAGTATGAATTTGGAAGCATTGAGAATATGCTTAAATGTTTCAATGTGAACAACTATGTGTTATAAGTTTGTGATCTGCTTGCATTGCAAATTATTTGAATATGTATGCTCTTTAATATATGCATACCTGTGAATCTTTTGTACAAAGAATAATGTAAGTTTAATCAGATGGTGAGAACAAGAGGTGATGAGATAGAAGAGTCCTCTACTGCCAGAATAGATAGAATGGAGAGATTGATTCAGGAAATGGCAGAAACATTGAGGCAACAACAGGAATGGCAACAACAGTGGCAGCAACCACATCCTCCACCTCCACCTCCGGCACCTCCTGTGCCAGATAATCAGAATGATGATCAGATAATAGCTCTCACCAAAGAGTTCAAGAAAATGAAACCACCACAGTTCCATGGTGGATTAGATCCGTTGAAAGCCGAAGCATGGGTCCTTGGCATCGAGAAACTATTTGAAGTGTTCCCGTGTTCGGAGACACAGAAAGTACTTCTAGCCACTTTTATGCTGGAAGTCGAAGCAAGAAGATGGTGGATGTTGATGCGTGAGAATCACAAAGATGTTGACTGGGTGAAATTTTTGGAGATTTTCTATGACAAGTACTTCCCGCAGTGTGTTCGGGATAGGAAAGTGTCAGAGTTCATGGAGCTTAGGCAAGATAGTATGACTGTAGCCGAGTATGAGGCCAAATTCACTGAATTGGCCAGGTTTGCACCACATGTGATCGATACTGATTATAATAAGGTGAGGCATTTTGAAGGTGGGCTTCGAAGTGACATTTTAGAAAGAGTGAATGTCTTGAAGCTGGAAACCTACAGTGGAAAGCTAGCAGCTAGCTCAACTGCATCAATCCCGAAGCCGGGAAACACTATGAGATCTACTAGCACCGGGGATACCGTGAGGCAAGAGAGAGTTTTTGCGCTTGTTCCGGGCGATACACGGAATGCCAATGCAGTTGTCTCAGGTACAATTTCTATATGTAATCAGGATGCTTTTGTGTTAATTGACTCGGGATCAACACACTCTTTTGTGACATGTGCATTTGCATCTAGACTAAGTAGACCCCTAGAATTATTGCCATATCTGCTATGTGTATCTGCTCCATCCGGGGAATCTGTACTATGCGAATCTATATATCATTTTTGTGACATGCGTGTTGGGAATGCCATTTTGTATGTGGATTTGTTACCCTTGAACTTTAGGCACTTTGATGTAATTTTGGGCATGGACTGGTTAACTAAATATTGTGCCACCATTGATTGTGTGACAAAACGGGTTGTGTTTAGACCACCAGAACAGGAAGAAATCGTGTTTGTGGGTAACGGGGTAGTGCCTCCACCTTATTTGATATCTGCAGTGAAAGCATGTAAACTGATCAGGAAAGGGTGCCAGGGTTACTTGTGTTATGTGTTGTCTGAACAATCTGTAGATGTTGAATTGAATAATATCCCTATTGTTAGAGAATTTCCAGATGTGTTTCCAAATGAACTACCAGGGGAATTGGTGGACAGGGAGATAGAGTTTACAATTGAGACTATGCCAGGCACCCAACCTATTTCTAAAACTCCCTACAGAATGGCTGCTACTGAAATGAAAGAATTGAAAGAACAGTTGCAAGACCTGCTTAACAAGGGGTTTATCCGACCTAGCACTTCACCATGGGGTGCACCTGTATTGTTTGTGAAAAAGAATGATGGAACCCTGCGTTTGTGTATTGACTATCGAGAACTGAACAAGGTAACAATAAAGAATAAATATCCCTTACCCCGTATTGATGACCTATTTGATCAGTTGCAGGGATCACAAGTGTTTTCCAAAATCGATTTGAGATCCGGGTATCATCAGTTGAAAGTAAAGGCAGAGGATGTTGAGAAAACCGCATTCAGAACGAGGTATGGTCATTTTGAATTTCTTGTTATGCCATTTGGGGTGACTAATGCTCCGGCAACGTTTATGGACTTAATGAACCGAATTTTTAAAACCTACCTTAACGAATTTATTGTGGTTTTTATTGATGACATTTTGATATATTCTAAAGATAGACTTGAACATGAACATCATTTGAGGACTGTCCTACAAATACTTCGGGAAAGGAAATTATTTGCTAAACTAAAGAAATGTGAGTTTTGGTTGGATGAAGTTGTTTTCTTAGGGCATGTGATCAACAAGGAAGGGATTTCAGTGGACCCGTAGAAAATAGAGGCAATTGTGAATTGGCCTACACCGACTAATGTGACAAAAGTCCGCAGCTTCATGGGCTTAGCTGGGTACTACAGGAGATTTGTGAAGGATTTCTCAAAAATAGCTGTACCTCTTACCCAATTGACACGCAAGGGGCAATCATTTGAATGGAATGACGAAAGGGAATCTGCCTTTCATGAACTGAAAACGAGACTGACCACTGCACCAGTATTGACATTGCCCACAGGTACGTAAAACTTTGTAATTTTCAGTGATGCGTCTTATAAAGGTTTGGGTTGTGTATTAATGCAGAACGGGAAGGTTATTGCTTACGCCTCCCGACAGTTGAGACCACACGAGAAAAACTACCCAACACATGATTTAGAATTGGCCGCAGTTGTTTTTGCTTTGAAAATCTGGCGGCATTATCTGTACGGGGCAAAGTGTGAAGTCTACACGGATCACAAAAGTCTGAAATACTTCTTTACACAGAAGGAGTTGAATATGCGACAGAGGAGATGGCTAGAACTGATAAAAGACTATGATCTTGAGATCCAGTATCACCCCGGGAAAGCTAATACAGTTGCTGATGCCTTGAGCAGAAAATCAACGGGGAGTATGGCTTGTTTGCTTACTGAACAGAAAGAGATCTTACAAGATTTCAAGAAGTCCGAAATTGAAGTAGTGTTGTGTGAACTGGGCGGATTGATAGCCGCTATTTCAGCTGAACCGGCAATCATTGATGAGATTAAACAGAAATAGAAAGAGGATGAATTCCTCAAGAAAGTGATTGATGAATTTAAGACAAGTCCAAAAGTAGAGTTTAGTATTGAAAATGAAGTGTTGAGGTTTCGAAACCGAATGTGCATCCCGATATTCCAGAACTAAAGAGAAGGGTTTTAGATGAAGCCCGTAAATCAGTGTTTGCTATGCATCCGGGTAACAATAAGATGTATCAGGATCTGAAACAAACCTATTGGTGGCCTAAAATGAAGAAAGAAATTGCAGAATATGTGTCCAAATGTCTTCAGTGTCAGCAAGTTAAAGCTAAACATCAGAAACCATGCGGTCTACTTCAACCTCTCCCTATTCTTGAATGGAAGTGGGAGCGTGTAACTATGGATTTTGTTGTTGGCCTACCTCGGACTCCTCGAGGTATGGATTCTATTTGGGTTGTAGTTGATAGACTGACTAAATCTGCACATTTCCTACCAGTTAGAACTACGTTTAATGTTTATAGATTGGCTACAATATATGTTGATGAGATTGTCCGTTTGCACGGAGTCCCGGTATCTATTGTGTCAGATCGAGATCCGAAATTTGTTTCAAGATTGTGGAAGAGTTTGCAGGAAGCTATGGGGACAGAACTAAGGTTCAGTACTGCATTCCACCCACAGACAGATGGGCAGTCAGAACGAACAATACAAACTTTGGAAGATATGCTTCAGATGTGTGCTTTTGATTTTCAAGGGAGTTGGGAAGACTATTTGTCACTTGTGGAATTTGCATACAATAACAGCTTCCACTCCAGCATCGGTATGGCACCATATGAGGCTTTGTATGGTAGCAGGTGTAGATTGCCAATTTGTTGGACAGAAGTCGGGGATAGAGCTTTACTTGGGCCTGAAATTGTGCAAGACACTTCTGAGAAGATCAAAACTATTCGGCAAAGGATCAAAATAGCTCAGGACCGACAAAAGAATTATGCAGATGTTCGAAGAAGACCTCTTGAGTATGAGGTTGGTGACCATGTGTTCATCCGTGTGTCTCTGATGAAAGGCCAAGTCAGGTTTGGGAAGAAGGACAAGTTGTCGCCCCATTACATTGGGTCGTTTCAAATTCTAGAAAGGCATAGCCCAGTTGCCTATAGAGTTGCTTTGCCATCGGGATTTGAACAAATCCATAATGTGTTTCATGTGTCGATGTTGAGGGGTTACCTCCGACCCGTTTCATGTGATTGATTATCACCGGGTAGCCATTGATGAAAATATGGAATACGCCGAATGGCCGGAACGAATCGTTGACCGGCAAGTAAAACAACTGAGAAGTAAGTCCATCCCAATGGTGAAAGTGGAATGGAAAGAACACTATGGGACGGATGCCATGTGGGAAAAAGAGGAGGAAATGCGACTACGCTATCCACATTTGTTTCCCGACGAAGGTAAAATAAGTTTGGAGGACCAAACTTCCTAAAGGGGGGAAGACTGTGATAACCCTGTTCCGTATTATCCTAATTGGTCCTTATTATAAATGTGATTATGTGTTTGATATGATTTTGTGTGCCGTTATGTGAAAATATGTGGTTTTGAATTTCTATCTGTTCACCGTAGGAATATCTGTTTGATTATCTGCTTTGGAATTTAAATTGAAGGCCTTATCGCCATAGAACCCGAAATTGATTACGCCTTTGTGATTAGCGTAATTTTTAGAGCCTACGGCAAAATTTAATTGGAAATTGATTCGGATCAAATTAATCAGATTAAATTAATGTCATAGTGCTCAATTAATTGGTATTAAAATAATGTGTTTGAGTGGGGTCATATAAAAGGCCTGATTATCTTTAATTCCTCTCTTTAATATGATTTTGGCTGAAATCAACTCCCTAAAGAAAGAGAGAGCCGACCTTGAGAGAGAGAGCAGACACCTTTGTGTATTTTGGCTCAAGATTTGTGAATTGGGAAGGCTAGGTGCAAGATTCAACCACAATTGTGAGAATTAAGGCTCCTAGGTGAGTAATCAACCCTTGACTCATGGATTTTAGTTTGTAATTTATGAATTCAAAGTTGAATGATGATAAAGAATATGAATTGAGTTAGTTTTGTTGAATTTGAAGTCAATAGACATATGCATGTAGGAAATTGCTATAAATTTCCATGTTCGAGCATAAAGTGTGTAATCCATGTTGAATGTGAATGAAGTCCATGTATTTGATCATCTCTTTACCAATTAAGTTGGGAACAATGAGTATATCTCACATGCATGTACAATTTATAAGAATATGAGTTTGAGTGCATGAATTTGTTATGTTGGAAATGAATTTGATGTGAGATTGGGACATGCATGTGATTAATTTGTGAAATTGGACTTCATAATATTGTAATTTAGTATTTGTACCATGTTAGTACATGTATATGTGAAGTTGGAGCTGAAATTATGTGTTTGGAGCCTTTGAATGTCAAGTTGAAGCTAAAGAACAAGTTCTGGAAAATCCAGAAAATTTGATGTCCACTCAAGGGGGAGAATCGCCGCTCGAGCGTAAAATTCGAGCTCCCAGTATTTTCTGCAGACATGACGTCCGCTCGAGCGGGAGAACTGCCGCTCAAGCGTAAAATTCGAGCTCCCAGTATTTTCTGTAGACATGACATCCGCTCGAGCGGGGAGCTATGTAGACCGAGTTCGCGCTCGAGCGTCCGAGTGCGCGCTCGAGTGTAAATTTGATGTAACCAGCACTTTTGCAGACCTCATGGGTCGCTCGAGCGGGGAAGTCCACGCTCAAGCGGGGACCCTGTTTCTGAAAATTTTGAAAGTGTATTCTGTATTTCGTTTTCCATTCTCTTTCACTTCTAAGTACTCTTAGGCATACATTAAGCATTGCAAATGAATTAAAGGGATAAGAATAAAGCCCAAAGATGAATATGTGAATTAAAGAACGGATTGAATCATTTGTGACCCGTATGTGTTATGTGATGTGTAGAGTCAAGCTCCAGGGCAAACCAACCAACCGATCACTGTGAGTAATATCTTGACAAAGATATCTGAAATATATTGTTGTCCAATTGCTTACTTTTATGTAAGTTTATAAGTTTGTTAATCTGATTGGTGGACAATGTTTGCTATGCCAAATGAATGGGCCAAAGGCCAGTTTGACATGAAAGTACAAATGGGTCAAAGGCCAGTTTGACATGAAAGTATGAATAGGCCAAAGGCCAGTTTGACATGAAAGTACGAATGGGCCAACGGCCAGTTTGACACGAATGAATGAATGAATGGGCCGAAGGCCAGTCTGACATAAATGGATGAATGGGGCAGAGGCCAGTATGATCTGAAAGATAGAATGAATGGGCCAGAGGCCAGTATGATCTGAAAGATAGAATGAATGGGCCAGAGGCCAATATGATCTGAATGAAAGAATGAATGGGCCAGAGGCCAGTCTGATATGAATGAAAGACAAATGGGCCAAAGGCTAGTTTGACATGAATGGATTGGGCCTGAGGCCGTCCGAAATGTTTGGAACCGAAGTCACTTGATCTATAGCTATTTATATACTAGATAGAACTATGAATTGGTCCTAAGGCCGTCCGATGTATATTATTTCAATGCATCTTCTTCAATTGATATTATTAATTAGGCTTTTGCTCACGCTCATTCATGTGTTCGTAGGTGAGCCAAGAGAGGTCCAGACCCAACCTCAGTGAAGTCGGTATGGAACAACCAAGGTTTTGAAGAGTTAGCCCTCGCGTCTCACGCACGAGACTCGTCTTCGCCCTTTTGTTATGTATTTATATTTTGTCGTGTTGGCGAAGACTTTGAATCTGTTGTATATAGTTTCATGGGTTGACTTGGACTTAAATGATCTTGTCTGTACAGAACTTTATGTTACTATGTTCTCTGTTGTGAGTTATTAATATGTTTATGTATGGTTTGTTTTGATGTGCCATGTAAGCACAGTTTTATGGATAAAGGTTTAAATTTTGCTTCCGTTTGGCCCCTTTACTCTGATGAGTTATGTCTGATTCGGTTTGAGGCCGTAGGTAATCTCAGGATTACTGGCCGGTTATGTCCTTAACCCATAGGGGCGAGTTCGGGTCATGACACCTAACGTTGGACAAACACACAGAACCAAGAAAATTTTTTTGGAATAAAAGATAATTTCTCCCCATTTTAAAACTTGCACCCTATCTGAGAAGGTTATATTTGATTTTATTATTAATTTGGTGCTTAATATAAAGACTGATTTTAAAAGAAAGTGTTTGGGTGTGCAACCTTGCGCATCATATGCACAATTCATAAAATTACGTAAGTTTTTATAAATTTACGTAAGTTATCTCACAAAAAATACAGAAGTTGAAAACAAATTCGCATAAATCTATTCATAAAAATTTTGAAATTTATAAAATCAAATAAGTTTTTACGAACTTACATAAGTCATTTTAGAAAACTATATAACTCAAATCATAAAATTACACAATAAAAATACATATATATGATATACAATGCACATCTAAGAATTTTTTAATTTTTGAAAATATATAAGGAGTTTTAATTGGATACTCAAATGGAGGTGTTTGTGGTAGGGGTGAGCATGGTCCGGATTGGGCCGGATTGGGGTAAAACCAGGACCAATCCGTTATCTACGGTTCCTAAAAAATTGGAACCAATCCAATCCGTTTAAATCATGGAACCAATCCGAACCAATCCATTTAAATACGGATTGGATCGGTTTAGGACCACGGATTCACATAATTAAATAACAAATATATATATATATATATATATATAACACTTTAATTTCATAAAAATATAAACATAGCGCTATATCAGTTCCACAATAACAACATGTTTTTCTATAATAATGACATACTGTTCTAGAATTTAAACAACCATAAGAAAACTGGTTTGATCATAAGCATTTAGACCATTACAAATTAAAACTAAAAACTAACAAACAAAAGTAATAAAAGAAGATATTATACGGTTTTAGGTTTGAGTTTAGATTTTATATAGAATAAGAGAAGATACTATTGGGGAGGATGTATAATAAAAATATAGACTATTTGTATACGGTCTGGATCGGTTCCAATCCGGAACCGTGGGGTTCAATCTGGAACCAATCCGTGGACTACGGATTTTTAATTTTTCAATCCGGAACCGAACCGCGGATTCAAAAAACCAATCCAAACCTATCGGATTGGACTGGACTAGATCGGACTACGAATTTTACGGATTCCTTGCTCAGCCCTAGTTTGTGGTCCTCAAAGCAAAAACCTCCTAACGGTTCAAAATTACGAGAGCAAAAAGTACATATGGTAATTGGGACACAACTGTCAAGACGGCACCTCATAAAGCGTCATAAATGGCGTAAATGGTATCGACATGATTTTATAGTATTTGTCTTAAAGTTTTGATGGTTTATTTGGGTTATTTTGAGAAGATAATTATAATTAATTTTTTGGTTAAAAATTTATTATAATCAATTTTTTGTGAGAGAGGGAAGTTAGTTATAATCTGAAAAGTGAATTATAATTCACTTTCCAAAAGATCTCATTATATATTTATTTTTTTAACATATTTGTGACAAGATTGTGGTAATATTATTATTTGATTAATTTAAAAACAATTGAAATGGAAGTATATAAGAAATAGGGCTGAGTAAGGAATCCGTGAAATCCATAATCCGATTCAGTCCAGTCCAATCCAGTAGGTTTGGATTGGTTTTTTGAATCCGTGGTTCCGTTCCGGATTAAAAAATTAAAAATCCGTAGTTCGCGGATTGATTCTGGATTGAACCCCACGGTTTCGGATTGGAACCGATCCGAACCGTATACAAATAGTTTATATTTTTATTATACACTCTTCTGCATAATATTTTCTTTTATTTCATATAAAGTTTAAATCCAAACCTAAACTCGCATAGTATCTTATTTTATTACTTTTGTTTGCTAGTTTTTAGTGTTAATTTCTAATGATCTAAATACTTATGGTGGAGTCAGTTTTCTTATGGTTGTTTAAATTCTAGAACAGTATGTCGCTATTATGAAAAGACATGTTGCTATTGTGAAACTAATATAGTACTATATTTATATTTTTATGAAATTAAAGTGTTATATATATATTTTTGTTATTTAATTATGTAAATCCGTGGTCCTAAACCGATCCAATCTATGTTTAAATGGATTGATTCAGATTGGTTCCATGATTTAAACGGATTGGATTGGTTTCAATTTTTCAAGAACCGTAAATAACGGATTGGTTCTGATTTTACCCAAATCTGGTCCAATCCGGACCATGCTGACCCCTAACTTTGGGGATTTTAAGATTTTTCAATTTCAATAACCAATGGTTTGATGGTCCATTGTCATCTCCTAACTATTGAATATGGGAGACTGGAGAAAGATCAAGAGGGTGGCATCCTTGTATGAGAGAGAGAGAGAGAGAGAGAGAGAGAGAGAGAGAGAGAGTATTATTTAGAAAACTTTGTTATTGTAAAAATATACGAAAACAATTATACGGAAATCATCCACAACCTCCGCACTTATTCATGCTCTATTAAATCATATCTATTTAAATTTTAACAAGCAATAGATTCATGTGGGTACTTTCTTTTTGTTTATTTCTCTAGTTGTTGGGCCACCAGAATTGAGCTTGAAGATGGTCTACCACCTTCTTGTCCACTTGGAATGCCTTGGCAAGAACATCATCAGAAATTTTTGGATTTGACCCAAACACTGCATTAGCAATGGTAATGACACCGGGATTTTGGCTGCTCAAGCCAGCAAGAGCTACTGCATTAGTTTTTCCCTGATTAAACTGGAAGTGAATGAGACCTTGTGGGAACACAAAAACATCTCCTGGGTACAAGACCTTTGTGAAGAGACGGTTGTCAGGGTTGGAGGTCACGAAGCCGACATAAAGAGTACCCTCCAAGACCACGAGGATCTCAGTTCCGCGAGGGTGTGTGTGGGGTGGATTGAGGCCATAAGGTGCAAAGTCAATGCGAGCTAAGGAGATGCCAAGAGTATTGAGACCTGGTATTTGCATGACATTTACGGGAGTGACTATCGATCCAACCGGATTAGATGTGTTTTGGGGAGTGAGGAGGCCAGAGTAAAAAAAGTCATTGGCTGTGGCGAGCTTTGGGTCGTTGCAGAACTTGCCATTCACAAAAATTGTATGCAAATCAAATCATGTTGTGCTTCAGTAAGGATTGGGTGAAAGAAAGAAAATCTTATATAAAATAATAGAATTTCAATATTGTTACGATGATCTAATCTAAGAAAATAAAAACCGACCCTTTACCACTACAACAAAATGCAGTTTTGGCGACCAAAAATTACAAATTCGTCGCTGAAAGTAGGCCAATGGGCGACTAAAAGTGAGTTAGTAGCCAAATATGATCACTTTTGGCGACTAAAAGGCTTTAGTCGCCAAATATAGGTGTTTTAGCGACTAAAAGTAAGTTAGTCGCCGAATACAGGGTTTTTAGCGACTAAAACAATTTTAGTAGCCAAAGGCGACGGTTTTTGGCGACTAAAGACAGTTAGTAGCCAAAAGTACAGCTTTTGGCGACTAAAAAATAGTTTAGTCGCCGAATATAGGTGTTTTGGCGACGAAAAACAGATTGGTCGCTGAAAATGAAGCTTTTTGGCTACCAAAAAAAATTAGTAGCTAAAAACTGAGTATTGGCGACTAAAATTCAGTTTAGTAGTCAAAAGGCGACGTTTTTGGCGACTAAAATTAGGTTTGGTCGCCAAAAGTGCTGAGTTTTAATTGGAACTTCTTTTTTTAGCGACAAATAAATAATTAGTAGCCCAAAATAATACAATTAGCGACTAAATAATTGTTTTAGTCGCCAAAAGTGGCCAAATTTTTCTTCCAGTAAATAATTTATTTTTTGACAGAAATTAATTCAATTAAAAAAATTATATTTATAAAATATTATTTTGTATTCATAGCGGTAATTATACTATATAAATAATATATATTGCATATGTAATCATGAGATGGTTGAGTGGCATAGTGGGTGGCGTGTTGTGTTTAAGTCTTGGAAGGTTGAAGTCGCAGGTTCGAAACCCTTGGGAGCTCCTGAGGGGCTGCACTGTGGGTTATTTATTTATTTTTTTTGACAAATGCTTTTGGCGACGAAATACTTTGGTCGCCAAAAGAGTGGCAATTGTATAAATAATAAAAAAAAGTTAACTATTGGCGACCAACATTTTAGTCGCCAAAGGTATAATTTCCGAAAATGGAATTGAGCATTGGCGACCAAACCTTTAGTCGCTAAAAACCTGCCTTTTGCCGACAAAAAGACAGATTAGTCGCCAAAACCTTCTGCGACCGTTTATTGGCGACAAAACGGGCGACCAAAAAAATTAGTCGGGGAAGGTTAAAAAGTGACTTTTGGCGACTAAAAATTTAGTCGCCAAAGGTGCGTTTTTTTGTAGTGTACAAACTTAAACAATTAAAATGTTGTATATTTCAGGTAGCAAAAGTGCAATTAACCTTTTTTAGCTTCTGTGTATTTTTTGTTCCAAAAATAATACTTATTCTTACAATGAATACTAATGAAGCGAGTTTGGAAGATAACTTTGATACAAATGTAATCCTTTGAAAGTGAAATTGCCACAATTAAATGTTGATTACTAAAATGACAAAAAAAATATACTAACTGGGCTTTGTTTTTTTATTAAATTAAATTTGCCACTAAAATCATATTTGAAAGCATGAGACTTGAGTTTGGAATGTAAAAAGTTGGGAGATAGAGATGAGTAAAAAATATACCAGCAGATTTGGAGTCTTTGACAGCAACACAAAAGTCCTGCAGTTGACTTGGGTCAGAAGCAGAGGCAAGTGTAAAAGCCAAGGCCATGATGGCTGTGGCTACAAGGATGAAGTGAGTGCCCATTTTTATCAATTGAAAGCAAAAGCACAAAATTTGAATTTTTATCAATTGAAAGCAAAAACACAAAATTTCTATATATGGCTAATTGCTTGAAGGAGGTGATAGATATCCAGCATGGAAAACCTGACTATTTATAGATATAGATAGAGACGAGAGTAGTTGGATTTTGTGATTATATTATTTCCTATGCCAATATGATAAGAATTACCAAGTCCTCAATGGGTAACTTTTTTCCTCAACCACCATTGAATTCAAGGATATGAACGGTTCTTCTAACTGCTTACATCAACATCAGGGTGGCTTTGGCCCAAAGCCAGAAAATCATCTCTTTGAAGAAAAAAAATAAAAATAAAAAAATCATCGCTTTGGGTTTGAAAATTGATTAATAAAAAAGGTTTTTTTTTTTTTATAGCGATTATACTATTTCATAAAATAAAATAAAAAATTCTGAATTTTAAAGACCCCAATAAAGTTTCGTGAAAATTCAAAACTGATAAATGATTGATATACTGGATTATTTAAAATTAATGGATGATTTCTTTTACCAAAAAAAAAAAAAAAAGAATAATAATAATAATAATAAGCCAATATGTTATTATACTAGTTAGTCAAAAAAAATATTCATGAGTCTAATTTTGGAGATTGGTTAGGTTATAAAATAAAAAGTTTTAGTGGCATGTTAATAAATGCTGTTTGATTATAAACGACAACAGATAACAGTGATAAAATTAATTCAAAATCAAATAATTTAGCTATAAAATTGATATAACTAAAAAAATATGGATTAAATTTGATTTTTAAGTGATAATTTGCAGAGTAAAATAAAATTTTTATTTGTGATTATATTTTCAACGGAGTTGTTATTCGGTGGTCCGCAATGCTGCATACTATTCATTTTGCCACATTTATTATATTGTATTTCAAAAATTAACATAAAAATGTAGGTCCATAATGAGGTAACAAAGCTAGCATGGCATTGACATAGGTATATATAATGTTTAAGAGTCATTGATGAATTTGTCTCATATTTTCTAATACAAAGCATATGATAATGTGTTTTTACCCAGTCTTCCGCGGTTACATTATGAATGATTCTTCAACTGCACCAATCCATTTTTTATTTAAGGAAATTATAATGACCATTTTTTAGATTTGTAAAAAATATAATAAATCTTGTAAGTTTGGTATATAACTATATTGACTTATCTTTGAATAAGATTAGGGGAGACTTGCGTATATGTTCTAATAGGTGAACTTATTGTCCAACAGGTTCTATGATAATTAATGACGTTTTTCATCAAACACTATTAAAAAACGTCACTAATTGTTAATTTTCAACGACAGATTAAAAATTGTCATAAAAGATGTCACTAATTATAAGCTTTAGCGACAGTTTAAAAAAATCATCACAAAAAAAGTCACTAATTTTCAACTTTTAGCGACAGTTTGAAAAATTCGTCTCAGAAAAATGTTATTAATTGTAAGTTTTAGCAACAATTTATAAAAACTGTGACTGAAAAATTCACTAATTGCCAATTTTTAGCGGCATATGCAAAAAATTGTCACAAAAAATTATTTTAAACTATAATTTTAGTAGGATTTTATGAGAATTAAGTCCAACTATTAGGACCTATTGGTAGTTTATCCCAAGATGATTTAAAGCAAATAGAGCTAATACAAGTGGTGTGTAAATACAAAAATAAGTAAAAATAATTACATATTCTTTTTATTTATATAACTAATGAATTAGTGATGAAAATGATTTAAAAATAGATTACAATCAAGTAAATTCTAATTATTTTTAATTGAGCTATACTTATCTGGTTCTTTTAAGTCTATTGGGGGTGATGCAATTAGGGATGCATTAGAAGCTGAGTTCTCAGAAGCAGAAATTGTAGCAGCAATTAAATCCTGCGATGGGAATAAGGCCCTTGAGCTTGATGGATTTAATCTGTTGATTTTCCAGAAGTGTTGGCAGTCACTTAAGGGTGACGTTTTTCAATTTATGAAGGAGTTTCATCAAAATTCTAAGCTGGCTCATGGAGTTAATAGTTCTTTTGTCGCTTTGTTACCAAAAAATGATAATCCTTCTTGCTTTAATGATTATAGGCCTATTAGTCTCATAGGCTCTCTATACAAAATTCTTGCAAAGGTACTATCTAATAGGATCAAGCAAGTGATGCCTATGATTATTAGCGAGTGTCAATTAGCATTTATTGGAGGCAAAAATATTTTGGTTGGAGTATTGATTGCCAATGAAGTTGTTGACGGGTGGAAGAAGAATAAGATAAAAGGTATTGTCTTGACTTGATTTTGAGAAAGCTTATGACTCAATAAATTGGGGGCTCCTTTTCTCTATGTTGTCAAATTTTGGGTTTGGTTCTAAATGGCTCAGTTGGATGAAAAAGTGTGTATCTTCAGCCCATATCTCTATTTTTGTTAATGGATCATCAATAGTTGAGTTCAAACCTCTGAGAGGGCTTAGACAGGGTGATCAATTATCACCATTCCTCTTTAACATTGTGGTTGAGGGTTTAAATATCCCGTTGGGCAGAGCTTTACAAATGGGGTTGATTAAAGGGGCAACTATTGGATCTAATGGTATAAAGATAACCCACTTGCAGTTTGCCGATGACACAATATTGTTTTGTGAAGTTGATTGGGAGGAGGTTGTCACCATAAAAAGGATCTTGAGATGTTTTGAAATTTTGTCAGGGCTCAAGATTAACTACCATAAGAGTGTGGTCAGTGGGGTTGGGATGAATGATGATTTTCTTGAAGATCTTTGTAGGTGCTGATTTTCGACCATACTACTAAACAGGGAACTTAGCTGGAGAGCACAGGCAGAATAAATTACGCCCGAACAACCTGTCACATAAAGATATGACTCCGGCGGTAGTTCGTTCACCCCGGGGCACTTCGACAATCAAGTCAGTACTCAGTTTATCTCTCATAGATAGAAAATAGTGCTGAATTCACAACCCAGAATACAAAAAGTGTACCTTAGACCACGAGGGTGCCTCACTTTTATAGCCAGCACTAACTTGATCTGTAGAAGCCTAGCTTCAATGCACTCTGGCTCAATGCTTATCTGGGACTCTCAACTAGATAGAGATAAACTCCCTAAGAGCTTTATCTTTATCCAGACTGAGGTCCTCCCCCATTCTGGGACTCTTGTCCCTTATCCGCTTAGCTCGAATTCCGGTATCTCCACAGATAACCTCGGCCTAGCCGAGATCACCTCAGCGCCATGACCAAGACACGTTGCACCTCGGCTGACACTTCGGTGTCATCTTGGCCACGTGTTGTCATTCACAAAATATGTCCCCACAACTACCCCCTAGGTTCTATTACCTCGGCATCCTGAGGTGATGGAACCTATATCGTTTGTCCATATAGAACATCGCCTAAGACTTCATCCTTCATGACCGAGATCATCATACATCGGCTTGACATGACCAAGACTCTGCAGTCTACTTTATCAATGACAAAAAACCAAGAACCAAGTTCTTCAAGTTCCTTAACCAGGACCGTTCCTCTAGCCGAGGTTCTCGCTCCATTAAATCAAGAACTCCAAGAGTTCTATCTGCGCATGAGCTGTCACGCATGGTTTTCTCAACCGTTTCCACTACGCGTCCCTTTCTCATTGATTCGTACCTGACACGCGCTATCAGGTCACGTCGCTTCTCAGCGCGTCGCATGACAGGCACGTCGTCCAAGGCACATTCATTGTGGTTTTGCCGCCTTTTCGTGTTTTAATAAAACATCTTTCTCTCTCTCCGTCTCTTCACTTTGCATTCCTTCGTCATTGCTCAAGCTTTCTCTCTCTAAAGCTTCTCTCCAAATCCTCATTGTCGTTCCTTTCGAGCTCTGCCACTACCATATTTACCACCTCCGGCGCTCTTTCATCATCTGCTTTCGATCGTTCTTGTCGTCTGACTCCGGCGACCTTCATATCGGCACTCATTTCACTCGATAAGTTTACAATTCCTTCCCCCTAAATTCAGTCTATGACTTATTTCAAACTTTTATTACATGTTCATACGCTGTTTTCTGCCACTGTGAATCTGTTTCGTATTTTTGAATCTTTACTTGGGCCTTGAATTTCATTATGTGTGTGTCGAGCATATTTGTTTGCAATTTTCTATTGCCCACTCAGTCTCTGGGTGTATGTACATACGAACTGTGCATACGCTTGATGTCTTAGTAATCTTGCCACTGTTCTTTGATTTTTTCCACGTCTCCACACGCTTACACAGTGTTCTTCGAATTTTTGCTTTGCTTTTCTTGAGTCTGAATCATTGCACTTTTCTGTTTTTCTTGTTTATTTCCAGATCTTTCCCTTGATTTCCTGTTTTCCGTATAGATTTAGGCTTGGGTTTTGATAGAGAAATCACATACTTAGGCGAATTGAAACAAACTCCCCTAAATCTTAAAAAACCCTTGCCCCCATTCCTGTTTAGGGTTTTTGCCGAGGTCCGCCAAACCCACATCAACCACTCCCCTCTGAAATCTTACACCTTCCTCTTTTAGCCGACATCATGGGTATGTTCAGGTGGATGGTAGATACCCAAAAAAAAATTAAGTACTTTAGGAGAGAGTTTTCCATCCCAACCGATGTTCACCTTAGGCTGGCAGGGGAAGAGGACTCCATCATACCTAATGGGGACTCCATGCCTTTCCCCGCAGTTGCTTTTATAGAGTGTGGACTTAGGTTCCCTCTAAACATCCTTTTTCGACAAGTCTTTCATTACTACAAGCTCAACCCGATGCAACTGGCCATTAACTTCTATAGAGTCATAAACGGTATAATTGCTCAAGTTAGCCGAGAAAACGCTAGGGTAAAACTAGCCGATATCCAATGGTGTTATACCATGTGTGGCATGAAATGCGAAAAAGGCTATGTCTGTCACACCCCAAAACCGGGCATGACCGGCCGTGGCCCACAGGGACTTAGCCTAAGGCACACGTAAGCCTAAACATGAACCCAAAACCATAAAGAATAAATGTGATGATAGCCCAGGAATAAATAAATCAACACTCAATCCAGTGACATACCACAAGTGAAAAACAAGTCATAACCAACTTCCTAAAAGTATATATATACTAAATGGGACACAAACCGCCCACAAAATAAAATAATTCTAAATAAAACCCAACCACAATGTATGCACAAAACTCGACAAAGCAACCTAAAAAAATTAAATAAATGCCCTAGAGGTCCATACAATTGAGTCCCCGCTACGCCATAAGTCCACCCAAAGTCCTTCTAACACCTAGAAGTGATAAAAACTAAGTCAGCTGATAGCTCAGTGAGTAGCAACATGGATAGTAAATACAGTTTTGAAAACATGGTTCAATTCCAAAATAAGATATATATCACAGAAACTAGATTGGCATACAGTTTGGTAAATACAATCTGTTTTAAAAAGAAGGTTCCACAGTTCAACACTTAAAATACTCATGTCTCGCAAGAACACGATAAATGACATTTTCCACTTAAAACAAATTATAACATGAACACCAATAATTTTCTGGGTACCAATAAAAACAAATAATATGCCACACAGTTCTCAAGGCTATAAGCCCCGTTGGATCCAATACCGAACTAAGAGTCATCCTCAGGGTGGCACCTGGGCCTTTTCTCAAAGACGATCCGATTGAAGGTCACCTACCTTTTTTTTTAAAGGTCTGTTCCTTACAATCGTGGAGCACTAGAGTCATCACGGCCCAACCTGGATCTGTTCCCTAGTGGCCAGAGTCACCACACACAGTGGAATAATATCCCTGGACTAAATACACACATGGTCCCAATAATCAATACACATCAGTTTTGCAAAACATGGTAGTTCATCATTATAAACATGAGACCAAAACAAATAGTTTACAGTATGCCAAGTTCACACATGTTTTAGAAATAATTTGATTCCATTGATAATATAATAATTTATCAAAACAGTTTAGTCATGAAACAACAATTTAATTTTCCAACAGTTCAGGGTAGGGGTACATTTATAAAAAATATGTAGCATGAAACTACTCACTTGAAACCGAAATAATATAATCCTCGAATAGAGTATAAAAGTCCAACTAGTACCCTGAACCAAGTATGAAAACTAAATGTCACTACTAATTTAAAAATACTAAAGAATAAGAACTAAGTAACCCCAAACTAAAGCGCACTAACACGGCTCAACCCAACTCACCGTTACTCTTAAATATTACCTAGTTCATGTTCTTCAAGGTCTAAAATCACCCAAGACATGGGTTCCGATCGAAACTTAACTAAAAATAACTTTAAGATAAAACAGAGTTTTAAACAAGTTTTCCGAATCTATTCGCTAACTTTGAAAATTACAAAACCCACTCCACGCTATTTGAAAAATTCCAAAACCCTCTAGATATCAACTAATATATCCTAAGTTTCAAACCCAATTGGTTTCACTTGATTTGCTTGTCAAAATAATTATCTGCAATTTATTATATCCAAACAGGTTGTTTTCTGCAGCACTTTAAAGAAATTGCCGTTTCTCTTAATATACATGAGCAATCAATGCAAGGACAAAAATTTAAGAAACTAGACTCGTAACCGGTTCTAATGACGTTGATTTGATAATTTTTGGATTTATACCCAAAGAGAACAACACTCCCGAATTTACTGTTCAAAACCAATTTTTTGGACAGATTTGAACGCATCAGTTTATATGGATTTTGACTTCCAAAAATTATGAAAAAATTCAGATATGCAATTCAATATGTAATTAATCTACTGTAAAAATTTCAGTTCAAAATTCATTCGTTTGATATGGTTTCTTGATTTTTAAAATTTGTGACTCTGTACAGAATTTTTAGACTACAATCTACACCCTCTACGTTGCACTCTCAGAATCCGACCCATTACCACCCAAACACACCTTCAGCCCTTCACCTTACCAAAGCCATACATGCTAGCCTCCAAATAACCTCTGCACACAAGCCATACACTATACCCAAAAGAGTACTCAAGAATACCCAAAACAGTGGCACATCACAATGAAGAAAGAAGGGGAAAAAATGTAAAAGAAGAGACAAAACAATTAAAACATTAGTCTACCTTGAAGAATTTGCTTTAGATTCAGATGATTCCTAGAGACAACCCAACGTAGCTTCTCTTCCCCTCTCTCATTTCTTTCTCTCACGGCTGCTATGTGTTGAAAGTTTTGTGGAAAAAAAATTATAATAAGGGTTAGGGCTTTTGTTAGGAAAACTAGGGTTGTTTTTTCATATATCTAAACAAAAGGTTTTAAATTATTATCTCTTTATATTATTTTAATTTCTATCTCCATTAAAATACAAATATTATTAGATCAAAATATGCTTACTAATTTGGCACTTAAATTTATTTATATTTATTTTAAATAATAAATCTTGCCTCTAAATTAAAGACTTTCACCATAAATTTATTTTAGGTTTTAAAATTAATTAAAAGGCCCTCCAATAATATTTAATTTGCACTTTAGGATTCATCGCCAAAATATTTTGAGATTGTAATTGTAGACGCGCCCTGGGGCCTCACTACAGTTCGGACTCAATTTGTCACGGTTCTTAATCTTGAACCGAAGAGTCCAAATCCGGCAAATCGTTTTGAGAAAACAAATTTTGAAAGAAGTGCCAAACATTGACTGCTTCGCCAGATACAGAGTCGCCACCTAAATATTTTTAATGGCGGAATTTAGGAAAACCTGACTTGGTGCCAAAGGCCACATGTCCGTCATCACCAAAGTTGCCTCGGCTCGGGAACTTGGGTACGATTGGGGAAGGTCAGCTATGAGCACCCCCGCTCGCCCGATCCGAAGATCGGCCTCTACTAACCATGATATCTGATTTTGAAAACGTTATGTGTTCTTATTCCGGTTATTAGCCTAGAATTACTATGTTATGCGCGCAGCAAACAAGTATAGACCAAATCGCCTAAATTGGAACAAAACATTTCATGTTTGTTTTGAAAATGGTTTGCTACTCGCAAGTAGGCTAAAATGCAGGTTTTGCCACCCTCGAGTGGGCTTTAAAAAAAGATGGTTTTGCCACTATCCAGTGGGCTCAAAACTCACAGCTTTAATGTATTATTCCAATTCAGGTAATTCAACCTCCATCCACAGGCATTCAAGCAGTTATATCACATAAGCAGCTAGCCTCATGGTAATCATGCTATTATGGAACACTCACACGCATGCGGTATGCTAAAGCATAAAAGCTTACCTAGTACTCCAAGCCAAAACAGAAACTAGTTAGTAATCATATGCATGATCCTAGTTCATGTTAAGGTGGCTAATGCAACACATGCAAAATGCAACTATAATAGGCTCGGCTATCCTAAAGATGGCATGTGAAATGCAACAACTAACACGTATTCAAGTTAGATTGAAATACAATGCAGTTTGCATGATGCGCTAAGCCCGGTGCATGCAATACAATGAATGATGCACGCATGCATAGCATAAGGTATGCTGAGTTAAATATGCCCTATTCTAACCATCATAAGCAGGTAAATAAAAGGGAAGAAAGACGTGGGGTTGAAAGACATACACGCACTCACGCACACTTATTACATATTTGCCCTCGCTCGGAGGGTCCGAATAAATATTACAATCCGAATAAATAAATCAACTACCCTAGCTAATTAATTATTACAAAACTTCTAACTCAATTAACAAATTGAATATGCAAATAAATAGAAAGAAGGGGCCGCAGCCCTGCCTCGGAATACGTGAATGATGCATGCTCGAGTCCGTCTTGCCCGGAAAACCCGTACCATGCCACTGCTGCCTCTGTTTACACTGCCCTGCTTCTCTGAAGACTGCAAAAGTCTTGGGACATGCTCTATGGATGTTGGGAAATGCCACCGGCCAAGCACAAATACCACCGGCCAACGGGAGGAACCACCGGCCACCCTTTTTTACTAACGACCGAAATTAATGGCCGGCCGGCACTGAATTTAGCCGACCGGCCAAAACTCCCTGCAGAAACTTGTTTTTTGACAGCAACGAAGGACAGACAGTGTATGGCATGGAATTTCAAGCAAATGTAAGCATGGCCACACTCTCTATCATGCAATGGACTCAAGGGAGTATGGCCTTCGTCCTCGGCCATCAATTGTGCATTTTGATGCATGATGGCCTAAGAGGCCAAGGTTGCAATTCAATGAAAATGCATGTAACACACAAATGAATACCAAGACCCCATCATGTCAAAGTCAAGGGCCTCGGCGACCGAGAGTTGAGACGTGTTACATCACTTTGTAGTATGAACACTTCTCAGCCCTCAAGTTTGGCTTGACACCCCAAGCCAAACAATGCAATGCAAGTATATAAGCATGGCTTAAACATGCAAATTAAGGCACAAAGCATGTCAAATATGCAGCAAGTATGTGAGATGGCTCAACATTAAACTAACATGCAAGTAAGATACAATGCAAACATGCTTCTAATGTAATGCAACATGTTCATGCAAAGGTGGATGTAGACCACAAAGAGGGAGACCTCAGCCCATCCCAAAAATAGTGGCTAAAGATGCCAAAATAAAGGTACCAATCATAGAAGACAAACATGCCAACCAATGAACCCAAGACCAAGGTATAAAAGCCAACTCAAGCACGCCTAAAGGAAGACAAACATGGACATTTAAACCAACAAAATCAGTGCTATAGCATGTGAGAATAAGCCCCTAAAACCCACACATGGCATCCCAAATGACCCAAACACATAGGCATACACAATGCACATTTCAAGGCATGAAATCACAACACTTCAAAGCATTGAAAGAGACACAAAGGACAATGTAAGACCACATTACATGGACTGAAATATGATCTCAACTGATGCCAAATGATGATAATAGGCTAAGCTAGGCATGTTAGTGACCCATACACTCAAGGCTCACAATCCAAAATGCAAAGCAACTATATCAAACATGCTAAACAAGACCAAATCAGTGGCCAACAGACCTTATGCATGACAAAATATGGTCAAGAACTTCACAAAGTAAAGCAAATATGAGAGCATAGTGATCAAAAGTCATGATACATTTCTAGGAAAAATGAGGAAATACAAAGCAAGTACAAAATAAATGCTAAGGGTCAACAAACCCACATGGGACAGAGATATAATATAACCCAAAACACCCAAAAAGCCTTTGAAATGGAGTCATAAACAACTAAGCATGTATGCTACCATATAAGCCAAGAATATGCAAAAATGAAACACAAAGGGGAAAGGGGTGTCCCTCCCCTATTCAAAACCTCAAACCTCCTTCCTCACCACTGAAAATCCACTGGATTTCAGTGGTGAGAAGGCTAACACACAAAGTTGACCGAAGCTTAACAAAAGAGTGCCAAAAGAGGCGAAAATGAAGCTAAGAGGGGGAGGTCGACCCCAAATGCCAAAACAACCTTAATGAAAGATCTCAAGCATGAAAAAATAAGACCTTTTCTAGTTATACACAAAGCTCAAATCAACATGCAAGACAGGTAAAAAGCTGTTGCAAAATTGGGGAATCTAAAGTAAAGAGATTACCCTTGAAGAACCCTTGATGAACAGTCAACGCAGCCCTCTTCTTTTGATCAAAACTAGTCCAAAAACTCAAGAATAAACCCTCTAAGCCCTCAAGGTCGAATGAAGGTGTGATGGTGTGTGTCTTAGTGCAAAACTAAGGCCAAAACACACTTTTAGGCTCCCAAACACACACTAAGGATGAGAGAGAGGGAGATATAGAGAGAGAGGATGATATATCAGATGTATATATGTATTCTAGGTCTGGAGTTGTTCAACCCTTGACAATGGAGGAGGAGAGGGGCTTATATAGGCAAAGGAAATGCTTGAAGCTTCTCCAAGAAGCCAAACAAGAAAGGGTCAAAGGGGGCAAAGGGGGGGAGGCTTCCTGAGGAAGCTTTGACAGCTGGGAAGCTTCTTGAGGAAGCTAAAGGGTCAAGCTTCCTCAAGAAGCTTTGACCAAAAGGGTGCAAAAGGTGCATAACAACCACACTATGCACGGGGAAGAGTGTGGGTGCATTCCAGCTGGCACAGCTGGCATGCACCATGGCTGAAGGGTGCAAAGGGTGCATACCGGCCAGCAAAAGAGGTCATCGGCCAAACAAAGTGCCGGCCGGCCACATAAAGTGCCGACCGGCCATTGGTATTAAGAAACCATGGCCGGTGGCAACAATGAATGGCCGGTGGGATGTGGGGATGGCCAACAAGCCATTCCCTGCCCCTCAAAGCAAAAGCACAAGCATTTGGTCCAAAACCAAACACAAAACAAACGAGTTGAGGGATCCTGAGGCAAGGTGTGCAGCCGAGGCCTCCGAGAACTCAAAACGAACACGAACATGGATGATCAGTGAGTGTTCAAACGGTGACATCCAAGTCTTGAGGACGGTTAAAAATGGGGTGTCTACAGTTGCCCCTCTTTGACAGAACTCGAAAGTCATAACAATGACGGGAGTGAATGTCAAAGCCTAGAGACGACCCATTTTTGACAAGGCCGAAGACTTAGACAAAGCATGCAAGACAAACAAGTTATGTGCCCGAAGGCAGGGGCAAGATGCAAGACAATGCACAAAACCAAACATAACTTATGATCATGCAAAGAAAACTGTAACGAAGCATGACATGCGACAGTTCTAAGCTAGCACACACCAAACTGCACTATAATGCAGAAAGGATGTAACAGAATTATGTAATTCTCAATACGTCTCACGCGGAGGATACAATACATGTGCGGTTTGTCTGGTTGCACCAGCCTCAAATGAACCATACATACAATATCGTGCCTGAAAAGAAAGCAAACTTAACAGGTACGATGTCGTTAGCAACATGCATGACAATGCAATTGAAAGTTCGTGACAACGCAAAGCAAGTGGGAAGCATAACAATGCTATGAAGGCGCCAATTCATGTAAGTAAAGAACACGCGACAACGTGCACAATGTGTGTGAAGGAATTGGAGTACATGTAAGTAAAGCGATGCACGCATGCACGCAATGTGTATAAAAGGAATTTGAACACATATAAGTAAAGCAATGCATGCATGCACACAATGTGTATAAAAAAAAATTGAATACATATAAGTAAAGTGATGCACGCATGCACGCAATGTGTATGAGAAGACATTGAACACATATAAGTAAAGCGATGCACGCATGCACGCAATGTGTATAAAAATAGAATTTGAACACATATGAGTAAAGCAATGCACGCATGCACGCAATGTGTATAAAGAGAAATTGAACACATATAAGTAAAGCAATGCACGCATGCACGCAATGTGTATGAAATCAGAATTTGAACACATATAAGTAAAGCAATGCACGCATGCGTGCAATGTGTACAAGGGGAAAAATCATTCATGATATTGAAACGTAAAGTACTGCAATGCAGCATAATTGAAGTGCTTTGCGGAGTTCACAAGATATGAAAAAAGATACCGGGGGGGGAGGGGGGATTCCTCGTATGCGTAGAGCATTGCCCATAGCAGACACAACTTGAGGTCAACTCGGAGGTCTACAGATGTTTCAAAGGCGTACTTCCTTGCACAGCCTTGAGAAACTTGAGGTGCCACACCAAACAACGGATCCAAACAAAGGTGCGAGAGATGTATTGACCTCAAGGGATGGGCTACCGGTATCAACTCTGGTACTTTGCTGCCCTATTCTCTTATTGCTTTACTTTCCTTTTTACTGGTAGTTTAAGCACATTGCACTGCCTCAGGCAGGGTTTGTTATCATTTTTCAAAACTGTGTATTTTCGCAAAACATACGACGGAAATGAAACTGCTGTTTTGTTCGAAAGATGTTACGTTTGCACGTTTTTATGCATCGTATCGCATGGAATCACATAACAATGTGAATGAAATTTGTTCGAAAAATGGAGCATTCGCATCGTAATAATTAGGTAGTGAACCAATTTACAACTCGATAAGCAAAACAGAGAGACTCGACATAACCAACCAAGTATGAGTACAACTCGATAAGCAAATTAGAGACTTGAAGAGAGTGACATACAACTCAATAAGCAAATGTACAACAACTCGATAAGCAAATAGGCGTGACTCCGCAAGAATCGATCACCGGAGGGCATTGGAAGTGGTGGAATTCTCCAAGCCTCAGCATAAACAGCTCAGAGAACAAAGAGGGAGACCACTGGCCCGAGATAGAGGCCGTCGGCCGTGAGAAATGGCCACCGACCAGAATCTTTGATTCATCGGCCAAAAGTGGTGGCCGGTCGGCACTATATTTGGCTGGCCGGCCATTAATTGCCAGAACCAGCAGAATACTGACATCTGTCCTCCACTCAATCTTATCTTCTACAAAAAGGCCTCAGCTTCGTAGTTCTTCTCAATTCAACACTGATTTGCCCCAAATGGAAGCGTTTCTTGCCCAAAATCTCACAACTTGGATTAACAACTTGGATGGCTCGGAAAGGCTAAATTTCCGGGGCTTTGGCATAAATGCACTATTCACCTTGAGTCGTACCCCGCTGCACTTTCCGTTTCTCCACGCCGCGGCAAGGTTTTGGAATCCGGTGACACATGTTTTTAGCTTCGGCGGGCAAGAGGTATGTCCTACCTTTGAAGATTTTCAAGCTTTAATGGAGTCCGAGCGCAATGAAGAGATCCTGCCCCAACTCCGTTTTGGCCATGCCCAAGCCTTAGGACAAATGTGCGGGTTCTCAATACCTGACGCTCGATCTCTGATTTGTGACAGAATGCTGGATATTCCGAGTTTGATTTGCCGTTTTTCTGATGCTGGTGACCGCGGCGACCGTCATTGGCAATGTTTTCGGCGACATGCACTTTGTTTGTGCATGCTATCTCATTTCTTACTTGCCTCGGGTTCTGGAGGATCTAGCGTCCGATTGATTGAAGTTGCCCAAGGTTTGAAGGAGGGTAAGAGTTGCATCGCCATGACTTTGGCTGAGACGTTGATGGGCTTGGATGCTTTCTATTGTCGCGAAACAACCAAATTTGCGGGGAGTCCACTACTACTGCAGGTAAAGTTTCCCACCCAATCTCTCATATGTATTGCTCACATCACTCGGCCCTCAAGCTCGGTTTTTCTCACAAAACCCTTTTCTTACTTTTCTCTCATCGTACACCTCTCTATTCTTTATTCTCTCATTTTTCATCCCTTCCCAAGTGTGGTTGATGGACAAGTTGCAGGTTGTGGACTCTTGTCCAACATACTCAGCTCGCGGTTACTTCTTCAGGCAACGCCTAGTCGATGCCCTTGATGAGGGTTGGTGGTTTGACTGGATGTGTAGTCTGTCCGCGGATCGCATTGCTTGGCGATGTCCTTGGCTCAATCTACCGGCAATGGCCTATAGCATGACCCGCCAACCTAGGATTCAGTTGATTGGCTTGACTCACTGTGTCTTCTATTTTCCGTTTCGAGTCCGACGTTAGTTCGGTCATGACCAGACTTGTCCTCTAGAGGAGGTAGAATATCCAGCTACATTCCCGATCCGAGGCGCACAGCTTGCCCGGTATGCGACAGCATGGAGAACTAGAGAGCTCCTGGCCCCCGCTCCAACTTTCAGTTGCACTTTGTCTGATGAGTGCTTGGATTGGCTTAATGAAGAGGCACAGGTCGGGCCCAGCTTGGCATCAGAGGCTTCGACCAGCTTTGGGAGGGGGCGCAGGAACTCCTGACTTATCTATGCCTCGGATTTATTGCTTTATTAGTACTTTCAGGTTTTCCTTACGAATGTAATAAAAAGTGACTTCAATTTGTATGCAAGAGCAGGAGAACTCTGTATTGAAATCAATGAAATTGAAGGTTGTGGTACTGAAAATTTCCCGTTTTGGTCTAGAAATGATCTTAGTTGTAAAAAGATTACTTTGAACAAAGTCAACTTTTATTAAAACTTTTCATAACTATTTTCGGTATGGACCAGAACTGGACACGCCTGAGATCTGTCACTGAGATGCACAACCTCGGATCCTAGCAACTGGAAAGTTGCCCCTAGTCTGAATAGCACCGCGGCACTGTACGGCAACGGAAAGTTGCCCCTAGTCCGAAAAGCACTGCACCGGAGATCACGATGAATGCTGATAGACAAAGGTGACTGAGATGATCAAATGGACAAGGTTGATCGGGGAAAAGTTTGTGGTTGAACTCCAGGACGAAGTTGCCTACGTATCCTGAAGACGGGAATCAAGCCTTACGTAGTTTAGGCTTAGGTTCACTCGAGTATTTTCATTCTCCTTTTACGCTCTAACTTTTGCCAAGGCCGCCCTTTGTAGGTTTTCAACCTTGCGAGCTCAGTTTTTATCATTTAAAAATTTTTTGTGCTCTGACTTTTGCCTAGGTCGCCCTTTCGGGTTTTTGGCCTAGCGAGCCTCTCAAGGGTAATATTTCTTCAACTTGTCCATGTTGATCGGTTGGGAGAACTCCAAGCCATCTAGGTCCATCAGAACCACAGCTCCACCTGACCAGATAGACTTAATGATGTAGGGACCAGTCCAATTGGGTCTAAACTTGCCCCTTGGGTCGTGGATGGGAGCTCGGTTGTCCTTGAGTACCAAATCTCCTTCCTTTAGATTCCTGGACTTAACCTTCTTGTTGAAAGCCCGGGCAATTCTGCGCTGATAACCTTGAACGTGGTACAGTGCTTTCAGTCTTCTCTCATCAAAAAGCATGAGTTCCTCAAACCTGCTCTGCTGCCAATCTGCTTCGGCTATCTGACACTCGGCCAATACTCGCAATGATGGAACCTCGATCTCGATAGGTAGGACGGCCTCCATCCCATAAACCAATGAGTACGGAGTCGCCCCAGTAGAAGTTCTGATTGAAGTCCGGTAGCCCCACAGAGCAAACGGCAGCTTATCTGGCCAGTCCCAATAAGTTTCCACCATCTTTTGCAATATGTGTTTGATATTCTTGTTGGCGGCCTCGACCGCTCCATTGGTCTGCGGCCGGTACGTGGATGACTTATGAAAAGCCACATTGTATTTCTCCAACAAATCAATCACCTCCTTCTTGAAGTGGGAACCATTGTCTGAAATAATCTCGTTTGGGACTCTGTAGCGACAGATGATGTTGTTTCTGATAAACTTCGCGACATGCAAAGCCTACAACACTGCATAAGATTGGGCCTCGACCCATTTTGTGAAATAATCTATCGCGACCAGGATGAACTCATGCCCATTTGACCCCTTCGGGGTGACAGCCCCGATGACATCAATTCCCCAGACTGAAAATGGCCATGGCGAAGTCATGTTGTACAGCTTCGACGGCGGAATGTTCATGCGATTTGCATGAATTTGACATTTGTGGCATCGCCGAACAAAGCCGATACAATCCTCCTCCATGGTAGACCAATAGTAACCCTGTCTGAGGATCTTCCGTGCTAGCATTACTCCATTCATATGCGCACCACATTCTCCCCCATGGATGGCCTCCATCAGGCGCTTCGACTCTTCATCCTCTACACATAGCTTGTGCATCCCCAGATGACCTCTCTTATACACAGCTTACCCCCGCAGATGATGAACTGAACAGCCATTCTTCTGATTGCCCTTTTATCTTTGGCATTTACCCTGGTGGATACATCTCTTTCTCCAAGAAGTTCCAAATGTCGTAATACCAGGGATTGTCGTCCCGAGTTTCATCTATGGCAGCGATTGATTCATACGCTGGCACGAACTTCTGGTCAATGATGACTGGACGCATCCGGACTCCGGACGGGATATCTATCATGGAAGATAGAGTTGCTAAAGAATCTGCGAACCTGTTGTTCTCTCTTACTAGATGAGCAAAGCTCAGCTTCTCAAACCGAGGAATTAACAAATCCAAGGTCTGGTGGTATATTATCATCTTTTCTTCTTTGACTTTCTAGTCTCCTTTTGCTTGAGACACAACAAGGTTCGAGTCCCCGATGACGTCCAACCGTTTTGCCCCTAATTCCAAGGCTGCTTCTAGACCGGCGCTGCATGCCTCATATTCTGCTTCGTTGTTCAAGACTTTGAATCGGAGCTTAAATGCTAGAGGGATACGGGAATTGTCGGGCGCTATCAGCAACACTCCTATCCCATACCCGTACTGGTTTGACGCTCCGTCAAAGTACATTGTCCAAGTTTCATCTTCAACATACAAAATGGCTTCATCTGGGAATAGGTACTCGACTGCTTCATCCCCTTCAACCGGGTGGTCGGCAAGGAACTCTGCCACCGCTCTCCCCTTTACTGACTTACGCGTCACGTATTTCAGATCAAATTCGGAAAGCACAGCAGCCAACGAGCTAGCCTACCCGTAAGTGCCGGCTTCTCAAAAAGATATTTGATGGGATCCAGCCGTGAAACCAACATTACGGAGTGAGCTAACAGGTAGTGCCGCAGCTTCCTGGTAGCCCATACCAAGGCTAAGCAAGCCTTCTCTAGCGGAGTATAGCGGGTTTCGTAGTCCAGCATCTTCTTGCTCAGATAGTAGATGGCCTCTCTACCTTGTCCCTGATTCTTGTGCGAGCATACAACCCATTGTAGTCTCAGTCACTGAAAGGTACAATATCAACGGTTTCCCCGGCTCCGGTGGTGAGAACACGGGTGGGTTCTGCAAGTATTTCTTGATTTGTTCAAACGCAGCTTGGCATCGGCCGTCCCATTGGAATTTCTTTCCTTTCTTCAGGAGACCAAAAAGTGGTTTACAAGTCAAGGTCAATTTTGAGATAAACCGTCTTACGAATTGCACTTTACCCAGAAAGCCTCGCACCTCTTTTTCAGTCATTGGTGGTGGCATTTCTAAGATGGCCTTGATTGTGGAAGGGTCGACTTCGATGCCTCTTTGTGTAATTAAAAACCCCAGCATTTTTCCCGCTGTAACACCAAACGTACATTTCTGTGGATTCAGCCGCAACCGAAATTCTCTGATCCTTTGAAAGAACTTTTGCAAGGCGGTGTAGTGGCCCTCTCTTTCTCTGGACTTGACAATCATGTCGTCCACATACACCTCAACCTCTTTGTGGATCATGTCGTGCAATATTGTGGTCGCAGCTCGTTGATAAGTAGCTCTAGCATTCTTCAACCCAAACGGCATTACCCTGTTGTAGTATGTCCCCCACGAGGTGGTGAAGGCAGTCTTTTCCCGGTTTTTGGGTGCCATTACTACCTGATTATAGCCTAAGAAGCCATCCATGAATGAAAGCAAAGCATGCCCCACTGTGAAATCTACCAATTCATCAAT
Organism: Camellia japonica; assembly: GCA_030407325.1. Classification (NCBI taxonomy): domain Eukaryota; kingdom Viridiplantae; phylum Streptophyta; class Magnoliopsida; order Ericales; family Theaceae; genus Camellia; species Camellia japonica. The sequence continues at coordinate 65,545,559 of JAPPVO010000002.1, forward strand.
ATGCGGCAAGGGAAAATCGTCCTTCGGACTGGCTCTGTTCAAATCTCTAAAATCCATGCATACTCGGATCCTGCCATCTTTCTTTGGCACCGGAACAATGTTGGCCAACCACGTCGGGTATTCGGATACCAGCAGGAAGCCAGCATCGATTTGCTTGGTGACTTCTTCCTTAATCTTGATGGCCCAGTCAGGGCGGATCCTTCTGAGTTTCTGTTTAACAGGTCGGGCCTCGGGGTCAAGAGGGATCCAGTGTTGTACAATCTCAGGATCGATCCCAGGCATGTCTTCGTAGGACCACGCGAAAACATCTTTGAAATCTTTTAATAAAGCGACTAAGCGCTCGCGTTCCTCTGAAGACAACGTGGACCCGATCTGGACCAGCCGCGGGTCCTTCTCAGTACCAATATTCACGGTAGTGACTTCATCCACTAAAGGTTTAACAAATCTTTCCTGCTCTTGATCAATTAATCGTTGCAAAACCGGAGGAATTTCTTCCTCGTCATTTTTGTCAAAATTTTGAAAGTCCTGATTCAAGCAATAAATCAATGGCACAGAAAAGTCCTCAGAAACCACATCCATATCATTCTCATTATGTACTTCCAAACCGTCCGATTCTTCTGTTACAACAGACTCAAAAGAGAAAGAAAAAGACGACCTGGACAGGACTGTGGCATCCGGGTTATCACCCCCAGGAATACCGGACTCAGACTCAGTTGAGCTGGAACCTGATTCCGACTCACAAGACTCGGTGGAATCAGATTCCAGCTCACTACCTGACCCGGTGCTGCTCGATAAGAATCCCTCCTCATACTGCCAAACAAGGGAGGGTGCGATGGATGCATCCAAAATAGTCGATGGTAGGCCCGCAGCCATTTCATTCCCGATCATGAACACCGAGGAGTTATCCCCTAAGCACTTTTGTTCCATCGGAGGATCTGAAAGTAGACATGCCAGTGCTACCCCCATTTCAACGTCCTCAGACTCCAATTCCTTGCTCTGTTCAACCTCAACTGTCGGGTCTGTCTGCTCTCCGGCAACATCGTCCCCAGATAATTGTAGGTCAAAGAAAATTTCGAAACCTGGCACGCGCTTCTTCTCCGCGTTTAGCCATGGCTCGGGGAAGCCACAAAACGGAAAGTCTTCCCCCTCCCGGACGAAGCGTTCGTTCAGGGTACCCTGAATGGGCCTATGCATCAGCTCAAAAGGCTTCCCAACCTGCTTTGCTCTGGCTCTTCCAGCCATTTCCTTTCCCTTTCTTACCCAAGCCTCCTTGGTGGGCAGATAACCCAAACCAAAGGTGTGTGGGTTGTGTGGTACCTCGGCCAGTGCTGCGATGCCCTTCCGGCCACTCTTTCCCAATCCCATCCCGGGGTGTGTTGGAGTTTGTTCATGAGGTATACTGCCTGAGCACTGATATATATCTCTTCGTTAGTAGCCATGATGTTCTGTACAACCCGAGCCTCAGCCAGAGTAAAACCTGATATGAACATATCTTCCATGCCGTGCTCAATTTCTAGAACAGGCGTAGATACCTCCAGCGGTGGATGAATCGATGAATTTCCAAAAACAATGGCTACTCCCTTCCCATAGGGGTATTTCACCATTTGATGCAAGGTGGAGAACACCGCCTTTACCTGATGCAGCCACGGCCGCCCCAAAAGCAGGTTGAAAGTAGCCGGAACTTCTAAGACATGGAAATCTATCTCATGCTGTCCTGGCCCAACTTTAGTCTGAACTTTTACCGTCCCCATGACTTCTCGGCTCGTGTTGTTGTATGCCCGGATCACCTGAGCTGTCGGCGCAAAATCCGCGGTTTTCAAACCGATTGCATACGTTGTCCTAGCTGGCCAAACGTTGATGGCGGACCCGTTATCAACAAGAACCACCGGTATCCATTTATTCTTACACTCCACAGAGATGTAGAGTGGCTTGTTATGGTTTGCCCCCTCAGGTGGCAGTTCCTTGTCGGAAAAAGTCAGCGTCGGAGTAGCCCCTCCCGGAAAGACTAATCCCACCAGCTGTTCTGGCGTGGTTTCTATCGAAAGCTTGGCCTTGTCCATGGCCGATAAGACAGCCTGTCTGTGCACTCGTGACGCGATAAGCAGCCCCCAGATGGAGATATCTGCTTCTATCTTTTTCAACTGTTTGAGCACAGCCTCCTCTTCAAGTTGTTTCTCCTTCTGTTTCTCAGTCTCCCTGTCTTTCCCAAAAGCCTCTGGTTGATCTAGGTGCGGGGGTTTGAAATACCGCATGCTCCTTGTCATATGGTCGACTTCTCCAATATACCAGGTGTCATCGGGTTGATTGTTTCCCCAATCTTCGTCCGTGTGGGCAAGACATAAATCATCGTCTTCCCACCACATTCCATCTGCAGCCGACAGACACCTGTCCGGCTCTGGCATGACTGTTCTCATACTTGCAGTACCTTCGTTCCCTATGCTCGCAGCACCCTTTGTTTCTGTACTCGTAGCGGTTTCAGTCCTCACGTGAGCCTTAGCCTTCCTGATTCTCTCAGAATCTTCAAACCTTTCCTGTTCCGACCGTGTCAATACAGCTGGCTGTTCAATAATCCCTGTAGTCAAGATGCTCCAATCCCGAGCAAAATTCTTGGCACCGGCGCTCTCCAGCGATGTACTCTGTTCTTCGACCCTTCCGGCTATTACTGACATCCTTGCCCCTGCTGGGCCCTGTTCTGGTTGGAACTCTTCCATGATATCTGGTTGATCATCCAACCACCCGGTAGCTTCTGCCGATTCCTCATAATCAAACCAATTGGCTGCTATGTCCCTTGGATCTTAGTCACTGTAAAACTGGAGATTGGCTAGGCCCTTTTCTAGAGCCGTCAGATTATCTGTACTCTGTCCCAAACCATCCCCTTGGATCACACACAGCTCTGCCTCTGTTGGCAATTCTACTTCTAGTCTATCCTGGTCTATTGACGAAATGTAGTCGCTCGGACTGTACACTTTCTCAACAGAATTCCCAGATTTCTCGAACTCTGGCTCAACAACCTTCTTCTCCTTTGGAATCTCCCCTCTTCCGTCCTTGACAACCACCACCATGAGCTTAGGTTGGGTCATGGAGATGTCCATCATGCACAAGTCAGTGCATTTGGGGAGGGACACCTCCGGCTTAGGTAGGTGGGAAGGAGTGATATAGATGCTAGGATCGTAAGACACGACCCCAGTCTGGATGAAATTGATTCTTTTGGGAGGTGGAGTTTGGTTATGTGTAGGGAGAGGGTTTGTCGTGACATTGGGTTTCTCGGGAGGCATAATCACCCCGTTATCGATGAGATCTTGAATCTCATGACGTAATCGGTAGCACAGATCGGTGTCATGACCGTGCTGCTGGTGGAATGCACAATATTTGGCTGGGTTGTGGGTAGGGGGAAGCTTTTCCGGTAATGGCCGCGGCTCTAGGGGCTTTAGGTGCCCTTTTCTGATTAAAACCCCCAGAGCTTTGGACAGGGGCATATACAGTGGAGCGAAGGTTCTTGTGTTTTTGGGTGGATATTTGGCTGTTTGTGGATGGCTTCCGGACGCACCAGAGAATGGCATGGCTGCCATGGTTCTTGGAGGGGGGTTGGTGGTGACCATACTCACTTCGGAGGCTCTTGTAGTCGTAGCACTGGTCGGGCCCGTATTAGTGTTGCGGTTAAAAGTTCTTCGGGGTTGCTCCCGGTCATTCTCAATTAAGCCTTTGTAGACACCCCATTTTTGACCGTCCTCAAGACCTGGACGTCACCGCTTGAACACTCGGTGATTATCCATGTTCGTGTTCGTTTGGAGTTCCCGGAGTTCTCGGCTACGCGCCTTGCCTCAGGACCTCCGAACTTGACCGTTTTGTGTCTGGTTTTGCACCAAACACTTGTGCTTTGCCTTGGAGGGGCAGGGAATGCCTTGTGAGGCATCCTCACACACCACCGGTAGTGGCTAGAGGCCACTAGCTGGTTGGTGTTGCCATCGACACTATATTGTGCCGGTCGGCACTCTTTTGTGCCGGTCGGCAGTCAATTTTGTCAAAATGACAATTTTGCCCTGCCGACTACTGTTCAGTTGCTTTTTGAGATATTTTGAAGCAGCTGTATAGCATTTGTTTCCCCTCCATACACGTGGATGGAGGGATGAGCCTTTGGTTTGCTTAGCTTGTAAGCTTTGTTGCCTATAAGAGAGGGCTCTCTTCTCTTGGCTCAAGGGTTAGAGAAATGAGACATTTTTAGAGAGAAAAGACAGAGAAGAAGCTCTTGTTCTAGGTTAGAACTTGTGTATCTATCCTATCTCTCTTTTCCTCTCTTGTTTCTACACTAGGTGCTTTAATCCATATTATTGTGCACAAGCACCTAGTGTTTCACCTTCCTTCGGTTACTGAGGTTCTAAGGGTTGGTTCTTGAAGTTTTTGGTTGGATTTGAGCTCAAGGAAGCAACAACATCAACCTTTGTGAAGGTGGTCTTCAAGGGTAAGAAACTACCCCTTTTTACCCCATTTTTGCACTCCATTTTTGCATAGTTTAGAACTGTTTTTGTGCTTAGCATTTAATACAAAACAGTTCTGTTTTCTAGTCCTCTTTATTGTTGGTTAAGAGTGTTTTGTGCTTTGGGGAGGTTGACCACCTTAGGCCTTGAAAAGGCCTCATTTTGTGCTATTTTGTGAGAGCTCCGGGATTTTGGTGTTGGGGTCTCTTCACCACTGAAATCTTGAGGGATTTCAGTGGTGAAGATGATGCCTTGAAGTCCCAAGAAGGAGAGGGTCACCCCCTCTCCTTGTTGTCCTTGAAAAGGACCTATTTTGCCTCTTGAGGGAGCCCATGTTTGGTTGTTTGTTAGTTATGCCATGGCTGTATTTTGTGCTCATATTGCCATATTATAACTTTGTATCATGTTGGTTTTAGTACTCCTTGCATGTTTTGCATAGATGCTTTGTAATGCCTCTTTAGTCCTTTAACATGCATTAGGTTGTGTGCCTCTATTCTAACATGTTTTAGGCTTAGATTCATGAAGTTTGTATGCTTATTTTTCCATGAATAAGGTCTGTCCATGGTTACTTTGGTCGATCTTAGCTTGCATCACATAGCCTCTTTGCATTTGGCTTGTTGGCCTTAAGAGCATGAAAGTATAGCATGCCTTGCTCGCATTATTTTCAATGGTTTGGAACCATTTAGCATGCTATTTCAGTCCCTTAGACATGCTCGAATAATTGCCTTGCATGCCTCTTTGAAGTTTTGAAAGCATATGTTGTATGCCTAATGATTTGGTCATTGTGTGTGCCTCTCTAGAGCCACTTAGAGATGCCATCTAGGAGGTCCCTTTTGTATGGTCTAAGGCTGCCTTAGACCTGTTTTAAGCCTTCTTGGCCTTGTGAGGCTTGGTTGGCTTAGCCATGGTTTAGGTCTCCTTTGGCTTGCCTTGGATGCTTGGACCATTTGTTGCATGCTTAGTCTATTTGTTGTTTGGTTTGGCACCATGTCCAACATGATTATAAAGCTTTATATGCATGTTATGTCCATGTTAGCCTCCTTTAAGTGTTCTTAAGAGTTGCTTGTTTATGCCTAAGTGTTGGACTAGTATGCTTGCATGTGTGCATGTATTGCATATATCTTAGCCTTCACTTCTATGGCATTTGGCCACTGATTTTAGGCTTATTTAGAGCTGCCTAACCTATGTGCAAGTCCATCCTCTTGTTGCTTGCATATGCTCCTTGAGTGTTGTAATGTATTGTAAGTAAATGCATGTTAGGACTAACATGATTGAATGAAGTCACATGTTTGTTTGCATGCTTAGACACCCATATTACACCTTGCATACTTGATGGTTGACATTGGTTTTCACACCCTTGTATGTTTGTTAGCTTGTATGCTCGTTTGCATTGGCATGATTGCATACTAGTTGACATGTCTAGGATTGCATCACATAAACATGCATGTGTAAGGTGTGGAGACGTGGAAAAAATCAAAGAATAGTGGCAAGATTACTAAGACATCAAGCGTATGCACAGTTCGTATGTACATACACCCAGAGACTGAGTGGGCAATAGAAAATCGCAAACAAATATGCTCGACACACACATAATGAAATTCAAGGCCCAAGTAAAGATTCAAAAATACGAAACAGATTCACAGTGGCAGAAAACAGCGTATGAACATGTAATAAAAGTTTGAAATAAGTCATAGACTGAATTTAGGGGGAAGGAATTGTAAACTTATCGAGTGAAATGAGTGCCGATATGAAGGTCGCCGGAGTCAGACGACAGAACGATCGAAAGCAGATGATGAAAAGAGCGCCGAGGTGGTAAATATGGTAGTGGCAGAGCTCGAAAGGAACGACAATGGAGGATTTGGGAGAGAAGCTTTAGAGAGAGAAAGCTTGAGCAATGATGAAGGAATGCAAAGTGAAGAGACAGAGAGAGAGAAAGATGTTTTATTAAAACACGAAAAGGCAGCAAAACCACAATGAATGTGCCTTGGACGATGTGCCTGTCACGCGACGCGCTGAGAAGCGACCGACCTGATAGCGCGTGTCAGGTACGAATCAATGAGAAAGGGACGCGTAGTGGAAACGGTTGAGAAAACGTGCGTGACAGCTCATGCGCAGATAGAACTCTTGGAGTTCTTGATTTAATGGAGCGAGAACCTCGGCTAGAGGAACGGTCCTGGTTAAGGAACTTGAAGAACTTGGTTCTTGTTTTTTTGTCATTGATAAAGTAGACTGCAGAGCCTTGGTCACGTCAAGCCGATGTATGATGATCTCGGTCATGAAGGATGAAGTCTTAGCCGATGTTCTAGATGGACAAACGATATAGGTTCCATCACCTCAGGATGTCGAGGTAATAGAACCTAGGGGGTAGTTGTGGGCACATATTTTGTGAATGACAACACGTGGCCAAGATGACACTGAAGTGTCAGCCGAGGTGCGACGTGTCTTGGTCATGGCGCTGAGGTGATCTTGGCTAGCGAGGTTATCTGTGGAGATACCGAATTCAAGCTAAGGGATAAGGGACAAGAGTCCCAGAATGGGGGAGGACCTCAGTCTGGATAAAGATAAAGCTCTTAGGGAGTTTATCTCTATCTAGTTGAGAGTCCCAGATAAGCATTGAGCTAGAGTGCATTGAAGCTAGGCTTCTACAGGATCAAGTTAGTGCTGGCTATAAAAGTGAGGCACCCTCGTGGGTCTAAGGTACGCTTTTTGTATTCTGGCTTGTGAATTAAGCACTATTTAATATCTCTAAGAGATAAACTGAGTACTGACTTGATTGTCGGAGTGCCCCGGGGTGGACGAACCACCGCCGGAGTCATATCTTTCTGTGACAGGTTGTTCGGGGTAATCTATTCTCCTGTGCTCTCCAGCTGAGTTCCCTGTTTGGTAGTGTGGTCGAAAATCAGCACCTACAAAGATCTTCAAGAAAATCATCATTGATCCCAACCCCACTAACCACACTCTTATGGTAGTTAATCTTGAGCCCTGACAAAATTTCAAAACATCTCAAGATCCTTTTTATGGTGACAACCTCCTCCCAATCAGCTTCACAAAACAATACTGTGTCATCGGCAAACTGCAAGTGGTTATCTTTATACCATTAGATCCAATAGCTGCCCCTTTAATCAACCCCATTTGTAAAGCTCTGCCCAACGGGATATTTAAACCTCAACCACAATGTAAAAAGGAATGGTGATAATGGATCACCCTGTCTAAGCCCTCTCAGAGGTTTGAACTCAACTGTTGATGATCCATTAACCAAAATAGAGATATGGGCTGAAGATATGCACTNTTCTCCGTGCTAACTTAGTTGGGATCAGGTTTTCTTTTTATTGATGATTGTCAATGCATTTTGCTTGATCATTATCAATAAAATTCTTTTTTGGGCTGTTTCAAAATATATATTATATATATATATATAAGGATGTGTTGGGACATTGTTTTCACATTGATTACCCAGAAATAATATACAAATAACTTTTTCATACAAACCATTTTTACAAACTGACTTGGCATCCAATAATAAAGGCTTAGGATTCAAATAAAAATAATTGAAACAAGCTACATCAGTTTGTAAAAAAAATGATTGTAGAGCATTAGTGGTCATTTGCTACTTCTATATTGTCTCTCAAAATATCAACATATGATGAGTCCTATTATATCTTTTTTTTTTTGTGGTGTTAATTAACATTGTCAAGTTTAAACTCGATATATGGCTAAGATTTCTCTATGTGTGATATTGGTGGAGATAGGTAGTGATTATTAGTGGTAATATTGAAAATATCAAGTAATAATCTGATGGGCAATGTGGATGGCAAGTACACATCTGCCAAACCACTAGTATAAATAAATAAATAAATAGAGAATCTCTAACATGGAATCCTTTATCTCAAAATCTCTGTCCTAATACACTTTTAATTAATTAGATTATGTCTCGAGATTTATATATTTTTAATTTGCCATATCATCTAATGGTTTGATCAAACATATATGTTAAAGCTGATGTATAGCACAAAATGGTGAGGCCTCACCAGATTTCACTACGACATATAAGGATTTTAGAAATCAATTTTTTTGGGGTCTAAAAAAATAAAGATGTTGCAAAAATATTTGGAAAAGAATTCTTATTGTCACAAGGGTCGTTGCACCTTTAAGATCAAAATAAATTGGTGCCAAAAAAGTTTATTTTGAGAGAAATTTTGATCACAAAAGGATAGTAATTTATCAATAAATGTTAAATTTTCTTGCTAAAAATTCAACAATAACACTTTTGATAATTAAAATATTTCTTTTATTAAAAATGATTTCGTCCATAAAATTTTTTTTCTAAAACATTAATTTGTTGTGATGTTCCTTCTATTCACTACAACAAAAAAGCACAATTAGCGACCAAAAATAAAATTTTCGTCGCTAAAAGTTGCACCTTGGGCGACTAAAAACAGTTTGGTAGCCAAAACTGAGGACTTTTGGCGACTAAAACAAATTAGTCGCCAAATGTATACTTACTGGCGACTAAAATCAACTTTGGTAGCCAAAAGTAGGGGTTTTGGCGACTAAAATTAATTTAGTCGCCAAAAGTGGAGATTTTGGCTACTAAAAAAATTAGTAGCTAAAAGGAGGGTTTTGGCGACTAAAACTCAGTTTAGTCGCCCAAAGTGGATGTTTTTGGCTACTAAAAAAAATTAGTAGCTAAAAGGAGGGGTTTTGGCGACTAAAACTCAGTTTAGTCGCCCAAAGTGGATGTTTTTGGCTACTAAAAATATTTAGTAGCTAAAAAGTGGACCATTGGCGACTAAAATTGAGTTTAGTCGGCAAAAGTGACAGTTTGGGCGACCAAAAATCACTTTAGTCGCTGAAAGTGGTTTTTTAATGCGGAAATTAATTTTTTTTGCGACTAAATTATTTTTTTAGTAGCCAAAACTAAAGTTTTTGGCGACTAAAAAAAATTTTAGTCGCCAAAAGTGGCTAATATTTTTTTTAATAAATAATTTATTTTTTACATCAATTATATTTGAATAAAAATAATTATGTTTATATTTATAGTTTTGAATTAATACTAGTGAAAGTAATATATAAATAATATAAGTTGCAACTATATTCATGAGATAGTTCACTGGCATGGTGGGGTGGAGTGTGTGCTTAAGGTTTGGTGCCAGCTAAGACGTCTGAGGTTCGAGGCGTGGGGAGGTCTGAGGCACAAAGGGAGATTTTTTTTTTTTTTTCAAAAATGCTTTTGGCGACGAAAAAATTAGTCGCCAAATGTATAAATAATAAAAAAAATTAATTCACTATTGGCGACGAATAGTTTAGTCGCCAAAGGTATAATTTCCAAAAATGAAATTGACTATTGGCGACTAAAACCGTAGTCGCTGAAGACCTGTGTATTGCCGACTAAAAATTTTTTAGTCGCCAAAGGTATTGGCGACCATCTGTTCGCGACAAACCCGGCGACTAAAAGATTTCGTCGCTGAAAGTCGAAATTTGCTATTTGGCGACTAAAAAGGGACTTTTGGCGACTAAAAATTTAGTCGCCAAAGGTGTATTTTCTTGTAGTGATTTCAATCGTCTTGCAAAACAACATACCTTTCCTCCTACATATGAAGTAGAAACTCTATTGTTTTAAGAGTATTCATGACAGGATAGGCCGTTGTGTTGATAATAATAATAACAATAAGTGTACCCATATCTCATGGATCTAGACTTCAATCAAAACTTACAAATTCCTTCCAAGGGTGTTTAGTCATTATACCTGTGCACATTGTGTTTGAGTTTGCATTCTTTCTAGAAAAAAGAAAAGAATTTTAACTAATAATACGTTATTACAAGGCTATAGCTATTTTTACGAGCCAAATAGTACATATAAAAAATAATCCTTATCTTAGTAACTCATTTTAACTAACATTTACTCCGATAATAATTTTATTAGCAACTCGAACGCTTTTCATTAATTAAAATACAAAAAAGACATGTTTATTTTTAGAATTTTTTTTATCTTTTATTTATATATGTGCTCCAACATTGCTATATATTTTGCCTATCCATTCATACAAAGTGTTTAAAGAAGCTCTCCCAAATCTCTTCAAATGTAGCTAGCATGGAGAATAAGTGTTAAAATAGTTATTGTAGTAGTTATCCTGCTGGAGGGATTAAAATGAATTGAAAGTAGCTACAATAATCAACAAACCTTTTTTGAAGAGCCCACTACAATAATCAAATAGTCTATATTTTTATTATACACTCTCCTCTATAATATTTTCTCTTATTTCATATAAAGCTTAAATCCAAACCTAAACTCGCATAGTATCTTCTTTTATTACTTTTGTTTGCTAGTTTTTAGTGTTAATTTCTAATGATCTAAATACTTATGGTGGAGCCAGTTTTCTGATGATTGTTTAACTTCTAGAACAGTATGTCGCTATTATGAAAAGGCATGTTGCTATTGTGAAACAAATATGGTACTATATTTATATTTTTATGAATTTAAAGTGTTATATATATTTTTTTGTTATTTAATTATGTAAATCAGTGGTCCTAAACCGATCCAACCCGTGTTTAAATGGATTGGTTCAGATTGGTTCCATGATTAAATGGATTGGATTGGTTCCAATTTTTCAAGAACTGTAAATAACGGATTGGTTCTGATTTTACCCAAATCCGATTCAATCCGGACCATGCTCACCCCTAATTTGGGGACTTTAAGATTTTTCAATTTCAATAACCAATGGTTTGATGGTCCATTGTCATCTCCTAACTATTGAATATGGGATGTTAGGACTCTTTTTGTCAAATTTCGTGAATCAAACCCAAGGGTTGTAATTTTTTAAATTCACATGTTGGGTCAAACTAGGATTACTTTGGATTTCTCTAAGAAGTTGATTTTCTTCCAAAACTAGGATTACTTTGGAGTCCTTTAAGAAGTTGGTTTTCTTCCAAAAACAGGATTACTTTGGATTTTCTATAAGTAGTTGGTTTTCTCCCAAAACTAGATCATTCATTAATTTTCCTCCAGATCTTCTTTTGGTTCTTAAGGGTTATATCTGGAGTATTTTGTTAAGTTTTCTTTGATGTTTTTATTGAGTATTCAACTCATAGTTTAAAAAGAGAGTACATCAAAGGTTTTGTTTTTTTATACAAAAGAGAGAGTTGTTCTTCGGTGGATTCTGAAGAATTCAAGCCTGAAGCTTCGGTGGATTCTGGAGTGGCTCATCAGAAAGACAATTCCGTGGTGAAGATGGGGTTGGAAGAGGCACATAGAGGTTGGTTCAATTAGGCGTTATGGATTCGCTAGATAATTGAGAGTATACCTGTGTAATTCCTTTAAATCTTCTTAGTGGATTGTTCTTGTGGCTGTTGCCCGTGGTTTTTTATCACAATTGGGGTGTCTAATCTGTGGTTTTTCCACGTAAAATCGTTGTGTCTCTTTGTCTTGATTGTTTGATTAGGATTGTTATATTCTGCTTAAAATTGATACATAATCACAAATCAACATCTAGGAGGTTTCTAGATTTTTCAATTGGTATCAGAGCGGGTCGCTCTATTTTTTTTACAAATCTTTTAGAGTGAGATCTTGTTTGATTTGTGATAATGGATACAATTCGTGAGGGAAATTCTATGAAAAAAAAAAATTCCAAAAAGATTTTCTTAATATGGTTTTGCAAGCTTAAATTTTTGAGTGGTCCTTGGTGCTTATTGGAATTGATAAGAATATCCATTACGTGTTAATATGTCTGTGCTTTCTGTGGTCATTACTCATTTTGGAGTGTGGTTTTTTTGATTAGTATGTCTCATTCTGTACACACTCTTGGATTAGCAAATATCGGAGTCTTCTGCCTTAGTGATTATTTTTTTTTTCTATGGACTTCTGGCATGGTATCTTTTTTCTAGAGGAATTGACCTATACTAGCATATCATGGGTGATGTTGAGTCTCTTAACCACCTTCCATCTTTTTGCATCTCTACGGCTTTCCCCTCTATTCTTTGTAGTCCAGCCATGAGGAAAAGGCTACCTCAGAGTCACCAACCAGGCCATCCTTATTATATCCATGCTTCTCTGGTTCGGTTTCCATACTCTTGAGCGTGTCAGCCGCCAATGAATGTGCAAAAGAAAGAAAGAATGTGCAAAAGAAACAAAAAATGTGCAAAAGAAAGAAAAGAAAAGAAAAAGATGTGAAAAAAAAAAGGGAAAAAAATAAAGGATTCATTGATTGAGGGAGAGCCTCCGCCTTTACTCACCAAATACCCATTGATTCCTAGTGGTTTGACTTTCCTTTGTTGTGCATAGATTCTCTTGCTGGAGGTCCAGTTATCAGATCGCTACTAGGATTTGAATCTTGTGTTTGTCGAACTCCAAGAGTCACAGACACACTTTTATCATGGGATCTATGCTTTTCACATAATGCATCACTTTCTTTCATGAGGAATCTTCTACATGCTGTGCACATTGTGTTTTCAAGTAATTGTGTGTCTTGGATAAGCTTATGTGTTCTAAGGTACAAATCTGAGATTTCTTGCTTGCTTCACCATATTTTTTTTGTTTTTTCTTGTTCATTGTTTTTAGTGAGGGGGAGTTTAGTTTATCATTGCAAGAGTTTGTTAGCATGAACACTTTGTTTTGTTTGGTACGGGAGATTGGCATTAGTTGGTTTGCATGTTGCTTTGCATTGGCTTCTTTATTGTTTGAGCTTCCTTTGTCAATTCGTGACAAACAGGGGGAGAAATTTGTTTTTCATGTATTCATGTCATGTGTCGGGTGCATATGCCTTAGTTTTCAAGTTTTCATGCTACATGTTCTTAAAATCTCCAAGTTGCATCTATTCATGTTTTTCATCTCATACTTCAAGATAATCTAGCCATATGTTTATTATTTTTTCATATACTCTTGTGGGACTAATAGTTGTTTTGGGAGATTGTGGCACTAATAGTTGTTTTGCAGATCATGATCCTAAGAAATAAGTTTGTAAAGAGATTTGGTTATAAGTGATCGTTCCTAGTTGGTGGTGTTGTTCTTGTTTTGATTGGAAAATTGTTTTAGTGTTTTTTTTAGGAAAACTGTTGTAGCATGGTTTTGTCCAGGATTTGACAAAGGGGGAGATTGTTAGGACTCTTTGTTGTCAAATTCCATGGATCAAACCCAAGGTTGTAATTTTTAAATTCACATGTTGGGTCAAACTAGGATTACTTTGGATTTCTCTAAGAAGTTGATTTTCTTCCAAAACTAGGATTACTTTGGAGTCCTTTAAGAAGTTGGTTTTCTTCCAAAAACAGGATTACTTTGGATTTTCTATAGGTAGTTGGTTTTCTCCCAAAACTAGATCATTCATTAATTTTTCCTCCAGATCTTCTTTTTGGTTCTTAAGGGTTATATCTGGAGATATTTTGTTAAGTTTTCTTTGATGTTTTTATTGAGTATTCAACTCATGGTTTAAAAGAGAGTACATCAAAGGTTTTGTTTTTTATACAAAAGAGAGAGTTGTTCTTCGGTGGATTCTGAAGAATTCGAGCCTGAAGCTTCGGTGGATTCTGGAGTGGCTCATCAGAAAGACAATTCTGTGCGTGAAGATGGGGTTGGAAGAGGCACATAGAGGTTGGTTCAATTAGGCGTTGTGGATTCGCTAGATAATTGAGAGTATACCTGTGTAATTCCTTTAAATCTTCTTAGTGGATTGTTTTTGTGGCTGTTGCCCGTGGTTTTTTTATCACAATTGGAGGTGTCCAATTGTGGTTTTTTCCACGTAAAATCGTTGTGTCTCTTTGTCATGATTGTTTGATTGGATTGTTATATTCTGCTTAAATTTGATACATAATCACAAATCAACATCTAGGAGGTTTCTAGATTTCATGGGAGACTGGAGAAAGATCAAGAGGGTGGCATCCTTGTATGAAGAGAGAGAGAGAGAGAGAGAGAGAGAGAGAGAGAGAGTATTATTTAGAAAACTTTGTTATTGTAAAAATATACGAAAACAATTATACGGAAATCATACCACAACCAACCCACTTATTCATGCTATATTAAATCATATCTATTTAAATTTTAACAAGCAATAGATTCATGTGGGTACTTTCTTTTTGTTATTTCTCTAGTTGTTGGGCCACCAGAATTGAGCTTGAAGATGGTCTACCACCTTCTTGTCCACTTGGAATGCCTTGGCAAGAACATCATCAGAAATTTTTGGATTTGACCCAAACACTGCATTAGCAATGGTAATGACACCGGGATTTTGGCTGCTCAAGCCAGCAAGAGCTACTGCATTAGTTTTTCCCTGATTAAACTGGAAGTGAATGAGACCTTGTGGGAACACAAAAACATCTCCTGGGTACAAGACCTTTGTGAAGAGACGGTTGTCAGGGTTGGAGGTCACGAAGCCGACATAAAGAGTACCCTCCAAGACCACGAGGATCTCAGTTCCGCGAGGTGTGTGTGGGGTGGATTGAGGCCATAAGGTGCAAAGTCAATGCGAGCTAAGGAGATGCCAAGAGTATTGAGACCTGGTATTTGCATGACATTTACGGGAGTGACTGTCGATCCAACCGGATTAGATGTGTTTCGTGGAGTGAGGAGGCCAGAGTAGAAAAAGTCATTGGCTGTGGCGAGCTTTGGGTCGTTGCAGAACTTGCCATTCACAAAAACTGTATGCAAATCAATCATGTTGTGCTTCAGTAAGGATTGGGTGAAAGAAAGAAAATCTTATATAAAATAATAGAATTTCAATATTGTTACGATGATCTAATCTAAGAAAATAAAATACCGAGCTTAACTAAACATTAAATTGATTTTCGTACAAAAGCAATTAACTTAGCCTATTTTTTTTCAAAATAATATTACTTACAATGATCTTGAGAGTGAAATACTTTCATGAACCTGGTGAAATGCATAAAGGATATGCAAAAATCTAACCTTTTTTTAATTAATGCAAATCTATTGAGATAGCGGTTTGATTAAGTTGAGATGTGATAAAATTAAGTTTGGCTTGACCAAAAAGCCTGTATACTTGGTAGCAAGCATTAAGAGCATGTGCTGTACATGAGTGAGTGCTTTCAATGAACAGACAAAATATAATGAAGAAAACAAAATCAAAGGCAATGTTAGGTGTAGTATCAGATGAAACCTACATTATATTGATAGACGAGATGATTGTGAATAATTCCTATGCCAATATGATAAGAATTACCAAGTCCTCAATGGGTAACTTTTTCTCCTCAACCACCATTGAATTCAAGGATATGAACGGTTCTTCTAACTGCTTACGTCAACATCAGGGTGGCTCTTGGCCCAAAGCCAGAAAATCATCTCTCTTGAAGAAAAAAATAAAAATAAATAAAAAATCATCGCTTTGGGTTTGAAAATTGATTAATAAAAAAGGTTTTTTTTTTTTAAAACTATTATACTATTTCATTAAAAAAAAAAGAAAATTCTGAATTTTAAAGGCCCCAATAAAATTTAGTGAAAATTAAAAACTGATAAATCGATGATATGCTGAATTATTTAAAATTAATGGATGATTTCTTTTACGAAAAAAAGAATAATAATAAAAAAAATAAAAAGCCAATATGTTATTATACTAGTTAGTCAAAAAAATATTCATGAGTCTAATTGATTTTTGGAGATTGGTTAGGTTATAAAATAAAAGTTTTAGTGGCACGTTAGTAAATGTTGTTTGATTATAAATGACAACGGATGACAGTGATAAAATTGATTCAAAATCAAATAATTTAGCTATAAAATTGATATAACTAAAAAAATATGGATTAAATTTGATTTTTAAGTGATAATTTGCAGAGTAAAATAAAATTTTATTTGTGATTATATTTTAAACGGAGTTGTTATTCGGTGGTCCACAATGCTGCATACTATTCATTTTGCCACATTTATTATATTGTATTTCAAAAATTAACATAAAAATGTGGTCCATAATGAGGTAACAAAGCTAGCATGGCATTGACATAGGTATATATAATGTTTAAGAGTCATTGATGAATTTGTCTCATATTTTCTAATACAAAGCATATGATAATGTGTTTTTACCCAGTCTTCCGCGGTTACATTACGAATGATTCTTCAACTGCACAAATCCATTTTTTATTTAAGGAAATTATAATGACCATTTTTTAGATTTGTAAAAAATATAATAAATCTTGTAAGTTTGGTATATAACTATATTGACTTATCTTTGAATAAGATTAGGGGAGACTTGCATATATGTTCTAATAGGTGAACTTATTGTCCAACAGGTTCTATGATAATTAATGACGTTTTTCATCAAACACTATTAAAAAATGTCACTAATTGTTAATTTTCAACGACAGATTAAAAATTGTCATAAAAGATGTCACTAATTATAAGCTTTAGCGACAGTTTAAAAAAATCATCACAAAAAAAGTCACTAATTTTCAACTTTTAGCAACAGTTTGAAAAATTCGTCTCGGAAAAATGTTACTAATTGTAAGTTTTAGCAACAATTTATAAAAACTGTGACTGAAAAATTCACTAATTGCCAATTTTTAGCGGCATATGCAAAAAATTGTCACAAAAAATTATTTTAAACTATAATTTTAGTAGGATTTTATGAGAATTAAGTCCAACTATTAGGACCTATTGGCAGTTTATCCTAAGATGATTTAAAGCAAATAGAGCTAATACAAGTGGTGTGTAAATACAAAAATAAGTAAAAATAATACATTATTTTTTTATTTATATAACTACGGAATTAGTGATGAAAATGATTTAAAAATAGATTACAATCAAGTAAATTCTAATTATTTTTAATTGAGCTATACTTATCTGGTTCTTTTAAGTCTATTGGGGGTGATGCAATTAGGGATGCATTAGAAGCTGAGTTCTCAGAAGCAGAAATTGTAGCAGCAATCAAATCCTGCGATGGGAATAAGGCCCTTGAGCTTGATGGATTTAATCTGTTGATTTTCCAGAAGTGTTGGCAGCCACTTAAGGGTGACGTTTTTCAATTTATGAAGGAGTTTCATCAAAATTCTAAGCTGGCTTCATGGAGTTCATAGTTCTTTTGTCGCTTTGTTACCAAAAAATGATAATCCTTCTTGCTTTAATGATTATAGGCCTATTAGTCTTATAGGCTCTCTATACAAAATTCTTGCAAAGGTACTATCTAATAGGATCAAGCAAGTGATGCCTATGATTATTAGCGAGTGTCAATTAGCATTTATTGGAGGCAAAAATATTTTGGTTGGAGTATTGATTGCCAATGAAGTTGTTGATGGTGGAAGAAGAATAAGATAAAAGGTATTGTCTTGAAACTTGATTTTGAGAAAGCCTATGACTCAATAAATTGGGGGTTCCTTTTCTCTATGTTGTCAAATTTTGGGTTTGGTTCTAAATGGATTAGTTGGATGAAAGAGTGCGAGTGCATATCTTCAGCCCATATCTCTATTTTGGTTAATGGATCATCAACAGTTGAGTTCAAACCTCTGAGAGGGCTTAGACAGGGTGATCCATTATCACCATTCCTTTTTACATTGTGGTTGAGGTTTAAATATCCCGTTGGGCAGAGCTTTACAAATGGGGTTGATTAAAGGGGCAGCTATTGGATCTAATGGTATAAAGATAACCACTTGCAGTTTGCCGATGACACAGTATTGTTTTGTGAAGCTGATTGGGAGGAGGTTGTCACCATAAAAAGGATCTTGAGATGTTTTGAAATTTTGTCAGGGCTCAAGATTAACTACCATAAGAGTGTGGTTAGTGGGGTTGGGATCAATGATGATTTTCTTGAAGATCTTTGTAGGTGCTGATTTTCGACCACACTACCAAACAGGGAACTCAGCTGGAGAGCACAGGAGAATAGATTACCCCGAACAACCTGTCACAGAAAGATATGACTCCGGCGGTGGTTCGTCCACCCCGGGGCACTCCGACAATCAAGTCAGTACTCAGTTTATCTCTTAGAGATATTAAATAGTGCTTAATTCACAAGCCAGAATACAAAAAGCGTACCTTAGACCCACGAGGGTGCCTCACTTTTATAGCCAGCACTAACTTGATCCTGTAGAAGCCTAGCTTCAATGCACTCTAGCTCAATGCTTATCTGGGACTCTCAACTAGATAGAGATAAACTCCCTAAGAGCTTTATCTTTATCCAGACTGAGGTCCTCCCCCATTCTGGGACTCTTGTCCCTTATCCCTTAGCTTGAATTCGGTATCTCCACAGATAACCTCGCTAGCCAAGATCACCTCAGCGCCATGACAAGACACGTCGCACCTCGGCTGACACTTCAGTGTCATCTTGGCCACGTGTTGTCATTCACAAAATATGTGCCCACAACTACCCCCTAGGTTCTATTACCTCGACATCCTGAGGTGATGGAACCTATATCGTTTGTCCATCTAGAACATCGGCTAAGACTTCATCCTTCATGACCGAGATCATCATACATCGGCTTGAGTGACCAAGGCTCTGCAGTCTACTTTATCAATGACAAAAAAACAAGAACCAAGTTCTTCAAGTTCCTTAACCAGGACCGTTCCTCTAGCCGAGGTTCTCGCTCCATTAAATCAAGAACTCCAAGAGTTCTATCTGCGCATGAGCTGTCACGCACGTTTTCTCAACCGTTTCCACTACGCGTCCCTTTCTCATTGATTCGTACCTGACACGCGCTATCAGGTCGGTCGCTTCTCAGCGCGTCGCGTGACAGGCACATCGTCCAAGGCACATTCATTGTGGTTTTGCTGCCTTTTCGTGTTTTAATAAAACATCTTTCTCTCTCTCTGTCTCTTCACTTTGCATTCCTTCATCATTGCTCAAGCTTTCTCTCTCTAAAGCTTCTCTCCCAAATCCTCCATTGTCGTTCCTTTCGAGCTCTGCCACTACCATATTTACCACCTCGGCGCTCTTTTCATCATCTGCTTTCGATCGTTCTGTCGTCTGACTCCGGCGACCTTCATATCGGCACTCATTTCACTCGATAAGTTTACAATTCCTTCCCCCTAAATTCAGTCTATGACTTATTTCAAACTTTTATTACATGTTCATACGCTGTTTTCTGCCACTGTGAATCTGTTTCGTATTTTTGAATCTTTACTTGGGCCTTGAATTTCATTATGTGTGTGTCGAGCATATTTGTTTGCGATTTTCTATTGCCCACTCAGTCTCTGGGTGTATGTACATACGAACTGTGCATACGCTTGATGTCTTAGTAATCTTGCCACTATTCTTTGATTTTTTCCACGTCTCCACACCTTACACAGTGTTCTTCGAATTTTACTTTGCTTTTCTTGAGTCTGAATCATTGCTCTTTTCTGTTTTTCTTATTTATTTCCAGATCTTTCCCTTGATTTCCTGTTTTCCGTATAGATTTAGGCTTGGGTTTTGATAGAGAAATCACATATATTAGGCGAATTGAAACAAACTACCCTAAATCTTAAAAAACCCTTGCCCCCATTCCTGTTTAGGGTTTTTGCCGAGGTACGCCAAACCCACATCAACCACTCCCCTCTGAAATCTTACACCTTCCTCTTTTAGCCGACATCATGGGTATGTTCAGGTGGATGGTAGATACCCAAAAAAAAAAATTAAGTACTTTAGGAGAGAGTTTTCCATCCTAGCTGATGTCACCTTAGGCTGGTAGGGGAGGAGGACTCCATCATACTGATGGGGACTCCATGCCTTTCCCCGCAGTTGCTTTTATAGAGTGTGAACTTAGGTTCCCTCTAAACATCCTTTTTCGACAAGTTTTTCATTACTACAAGCTCAACCCGATGCAACTGGCCATTAACTCCTATATAGACGGTCATAAATCGGCTAATAGTTAGTTGAGAAAGCCGGAAAACACTAGGGTACACTACAACAAAAAACATTGACAACCTTTTTTTTAGTCACTAAAAGTGTAATTTTGGTTGCTAAAAGTATCCGCGACATGAACAAAATTTGGTCGCTGAAGCCTTCTCACTAAGTGCTTCGGCAACCAAATCAATTTTGGTTGCCTTTATAAATAAATTGGCGACCAAATATTTCCATCGCCAAAAGAAGACTAAAATTTCGTCGCCATAAATTAACATTTAGTCACTAAAAGTAGCCTTCAGCTGATGACATGTTAAGTTTCAGCGACATATAAATGAGTCGCTAAAAATATCTTTCAGTGACTAAAAGAATTGGTTGTTGAATGTTAAAACTTTGGCGCAACCAATCAAGTTTTGGGTCGCTAAAAAAAATTGACACATGCTTTCAGCAACATAAATAAAATGTCACCAAAAGTAAATTTACAACTAAAAAAACCTGCCACCAAAAATTCATTATTTATAATTTTTTTTAACAATTTCCCTGTTCAATACATAATTCATAAACCTATAAACATAAGCAAAATATAATTCAAATTAACACACTTGTGCAAAGCATCCAAAATATAAACTTAATTCAAAAGTAGTACCATATTAAATATAAACAACATATCAAATTCAAAACATCCAATTTAAGTACAAATCTCTTACAATCCCAAACTTGAAACATGTAATGCCCAAAAACCTTCTAAGCTTGCAAATTCATAACAAAAACCTATGACAAAATATATCCAAAAATTCAAAATGTAATCCTTTGATGCTCCCCAAACCATATTTCATCCATTGCCAATCTGTCAAACATGTGAAAAAAACTTCAAACATGTAATTCCAAAAAACCTTCCAAGCTTGCAAATTCATAACAAAAACCTATGACAAAATATATCCAAAAATTCAAAATATAATCCTTTGATGCTCCCTGAACTATATTCCATCCATTGCCAATCTGTCAAACATATGGAAAAAAAAAATTATAATGTTAAAATGTTCAATTCAACAATAAGAGAGAAGGAACAATCACTAGCAATGGTGGTGGTAAATTAATTAGACCAACAAAAAATGTGTTAATGCTGACACCAACGACCAATCAGCAGCAATGCTAACTGATGAGTCCAACACAAATTTTGCTTAGCAACTTGAATTATCAAAATAACTCCAGCAAAATTGATAAACTTTGTAATTTATAGAATCCAACAAATAACATCTAATGTCACAATGCTTACTTGCATGTAGAATGTGTTGAAGTCATTGTAAACATTTATGTAAATAGTGGCAATGGGTAACAATCCGGCTTATGCATATAACGGATGTTAGGCAGAAAAGATTATCTATTTTTCCATTTTGTAAGAGACACAAAAAGACATAAGAATATAAAATTTAATAAAAATTAGTGGAAAAATTATATATGATAAACAAAATACAACTTTAAATCTACAACTGTATAATTAAGGACGGCAAAGAAAATAAAATATCAGAACTCAAGAGTAGAAAAGGCATTCACAATGCAACAATCATGGACTGTGATGATTGTATTAGTGATAATTAAGGCAAATTGAAAATCTTAGAAAACACTTAAGAGATTCTGAGTTGAATGAATTCATGTGAAAGGAATTGTCAAGATGTTCCATAGGCTTCATATATGATGTCAAAAACATCTTAAATGCCATTAGATAATGGCAATCCACATAAAGACAACAGTTGCTCGCTTACAGCAAAATCAGAACTGCATAAATGAGCCAAAGCTCAGTTTAAGGCCATTGAAGCTAGAACATGCAAAGCACTACTATAGAGTGGCAACAACAGGACTTCCACGCTCAAGATCACTTCATGAGAGGAAGTGGAAATGATAGAGGTAAAGCTGTGCGATAATAGTTCTTAGTTACAAAGAAGTAGAGATTGAGGCAAAGATGACTCAAATTCAACTTAACTTTGATGAATCATAGAGACAAAACTACTTCATGTGAGCAACATCTTAGCTAGACTAGAAATTTATCATTAATGATGCATAAAGGACTTCTTTGCATGAAGTTACAGGAATCATAATCTTAATCAAGATAGGGTTGAAATGATCACCATTGAGAACTAAAAGTTGACATGGTGCATAAAACAAAACCGAAACCAGAGTAATAGGAAGTATATTTATGATAACTATTTACCTATACATGGCCTTCTTTAGCCAATGACTAAAGAAGGTTAGAATTTGGACAAAAAATACCCCAGTCCCTTTCCTTTGTCAACTACAATGAGGGCAATATTGAAACTCTAAAACCTCATCTTTTTTTCCCCTACATACCAGATCTGCAACCCACTATTTTATCATCACTTCCAGCAAAAAGCCCCCTATTGTAATTCCTTGTCCGTCACTGTCCATGCTTTTAAGCTTTGGACCATTACAATTTATGGTAGAGTTTTGATTTGTGTAAGTAGTGGCATGACAAGTGGACCTATGGAGTCTTGACAAGAGCAAGAAGATGGTTAGGTTGGACAATAGATAAGAACCCTATAATTTACCAAGTCTGAGGCAAGAGAGGGGTTCCTTTTGGCAGAATCATGAACCTATGGTGGCTGCCCCTTTCCTTCTCTCTCTCGGCTCCACCCTCACAGCTTCTCTTCTTTTCCTTTCACCCTCTTCTCCTCTTCTCATTGTACAGGTTGTCGTCTTCCTTCTTCACCTCTTCCCTGTTCTTGTGGCAAATGATGGTTCAATTCAAAGGCTCCTCGGCACTGTATTGACTGATAAGATCCAACCCTATTTTAGTTGTCTGCCTTTCACCCAACAAATTTGATCCTTTACCTTCTTCTTCTTTTCCTTAATATTATTTGTTTAAAGATCATAAGTACCAAACTCTGCTCACTCAAAATCTTTCTGGATCATCTTTTTTATGATTTAAATTTTAGTTCGTCGAGTTCTAGCCCTCAAAGACAAACTTTCTTTCCCCTTTGCTCATAGTTGTTAGCTAAGTTTCACTATTATGCTTTATAGCATTTGTGGATGTCTGAAAACATATTAAGCTTGTGATAGAGTTCAGTTTGTTACTGGAACAATCTTTGCATGTTGCCTTCGCTAAATTAAACTTTTGCTTACCTTTTGGTTGGGTATTTTATGCTTCTTAATGGATTGTTAGTGCAAAGTCCCTCACTTAAGGTTTGAACTAGTACAATGCTAAATGAAGTAGGATTGCAATTCCATGTGTATACATATTTGTGTGTACGTATTAAGAAGGGACATGCAACTTCCTAACAAATGTACCAAATGGAACAATAGATAATTGAACATCACAATATTTTCATCACCAGGACGTATCACTCAACGATATCAGGTTTGATTTGACTAATATCTGCATTTTAGTTGAGCAAGTGAGACATAGGAAAAATAAAAGTGCTATCCTACTTCAAATAAAGCACGATTGCAATTCCCTAGGTATGTATACAAATACGTGTATGTATTAAAAAGGGACATGCGACTTCCTAACAAATATACCAAATGAAATGATAGATAAAAGAACATCACAATACTGTTGAATATAGAAATTAAAATACATAGAAAGATTAAACCATGGAGACCTGTAAGTTCACAGTACAATCAAACAATGAAGCACCCCCACCCGCAAAAAAGATTAATCAAATAAAATGCAAACAAAAAATAATAATAGGCACCATCTAACACAAGTTGGAAGCCAGAGAGGTCTTGGTCTAAAAACATTGGTTTCACATTATAGATGAACAAATTGAGAGCAAATTTTCCTACGGTGAATTACAAAATTTCAATATACCAAAATCAAAAAGTAACACATGATTCACTAGTTAAACTTGGCATATATTCCCAGACTCTACAAATGGATCGAAGAGTATGTTAATTGCTCTGTCATCAAAGAACATCTGCCACCCAGAGAGAAACTACTCGCCTCTGCCAAAACATATTTTCAACAAAAATAAAAATATGCAGTTTCGAATTGCAGACCGGTTTTCTTTTCTATGTACTACTAGTTCTTGTGTTCTGTGTTGCGAATTAATTGAAGTACTTTAAATTTCTATGTATAAGGAGCTAGTTATCGCTCTTGTTTCATTTCAAATAAAAAGTGATATTTTTGTATACAAGCTGTGAAAGAGTAATGGTGTGCATGTGAAAGAGTAATGGTGTGCATTAGAAATAGAGTAATGATATAGAAACATAAAAAATAAAAATAAAAAGTTAAACAGAATTTGTATATGGAAGGGCATTAGCCACAAAATCTTGATAAAGAATGGCAGTTGAGTCAGGATTGCACAAAACAATGAATAAACAAAGAATTTTCTACACGAAAAAAAAAAGAATAAATAAAGAACGACTCGGAAAAGGATCTGTGCAGAAGGAAGTGTCATGTATCAGTACACCACCTCTTCCCCCACATTTTTAGCTTAATTAATTCAAGTTCAACCATGAAGAAGGGTTGTGACCATTGTGTGGCTCGTAATCAAATGTGAGGGAGAGAACCAGTGGTGCCGTTGTCACCTTGTCTAGGTTAATTAGTTCTAACTGCCTCAGCCATCCTTGAGTCTTGATCTTGAAGTCCTACCTACTCAAAATTGGGCCTGTTTGGTTGTTTTTCATTTTCTTTTGTTCGTTTTTCGTGTTTTCAAAAACAAAAACATTGAAAAATTCAAGAACATCCATTGTTTGCACATCGTTTTCATTTTTATGAGAAAATAATTTTCGAAAACAACTTTTGGTGGTTTGTGAATAATGGGTTGTTTTCATGAACAAATCACCAAAAAAAAATTTCCCTGAGTTTTCTCGAAAATGTAAATAGGAAACAAAAACACAATCAAACAAGAGCAACCATCTTTCTTATATTTGCCACAGGGAAATTTGCTTGTGAATAAATGAGAAATCAAGTACTCTAATGTTCTAGATGTTGCAACCTTACGAATTTCTAATATGGCCTCCATAAGAAGAAGAATTGAAACTAACAATAGCAAATCCTCATCTCTAATAGATATGATTGATTATAAACCTACAACCATAGATGATCCAATCTAGTCCACATCAAAATTGGCTATCACTCTAGTAGACATCGTGACAAACTTGATTGGGTTTTGGCTTCAAGGTATTTATTTATTTAGCATAGGCCTCTCAACAGATTGATCCATTACTCAAAGGTATTTATTTATTTAGCATAGGCCTCACAGATCGCGCTAGATGCTGGGAAGGGTATTGAATATATTCACGATCACACTAAAAAAAAAGCAATTTGATGAGAATATATTGGATGACCTTCGAAAAAAAAGAAGGTACAGATTTTGATGATCAAGACTATACATACCTTGTTTGCCCACATAAGCCCACATGCATTGCAGAGTGTCCTTGGTCCAGCTGGGCCACGACGCATTGCAGGAGTAGAATTTTCACCAACACCACAATGTTGACATCTTCGAACACTGGACAATATTGCAGAAAATGATATTCACTGTAAAGATTAATTAGGAGGAAGATAGTGAAGTATCGGTCTATATATTTAAAATAGCAATTTGAGATTCAGGTTGCCACTCACACAGTTTCTGGATGAGGTGTGCCATCTCCTTGAAGGCAACTCTCAGTAGAATCCCAACTAGAAGAGGCTGAATTTTCTTTCAATGAAGCAAACTGACCATTCTTTCGATGCATCCTATTAGGATAATACATACAGAAGGAAAAGTTATACTCACAAATGCTAACACCTCTTACATCAGAATAATCTTTTCTTTTTTCTTTTTCTTTTTTTTCTTTTTTTCTTTTTTTTTTTTGGGTTGTTGTTGTTGTTGTTGTTAGTTACACTGAAATAATCATTTCACATTCAAATTTCGAACCACTAAAAATCCTATCAAAATAATTGTAACCAAGGGCAAATTGAATGCAGTAAGGATTTTACCAAAATGATTGGGATTGAGGGTTTTGGAAGAAAAGTTCTTCTCATATCAAATATAACCCTACTAAATAGAGGGTTTGCTCATATATTTATGTTTATCCTTAACTTGGAGTATCTAAATCTCCCAAATTTCTTATATATTCCAAATTGTTTTGACCAAAATGCACTAACCAATATATAGAACATTTTATGGGACCACAAAAATATGACCTATAGAAGTTAAAAAGTTCTACAGATGTAAAAGGATATGATAATACAAAACTCGCTGTGGAGTTAGTACAACTGTGGAACAAAGGCCTGAAGCTTTTGGGTAACACCAGTGTGCCCCAACCCATTTCCAAGGCATTCGGATAGGAACCATAGGTCTTCTTTATGTCTCCCTCCCCAAAAGAAAAATAAAGAGAAGAGAGCATTCCAAATAGGCCACACCCAATATATTCTCATCAAATTACTTTTTTTTCTGGCTTCTAGGCTCTGCTAGGTTGTAGCCACACAACAAATAGGCCACACCCAATATACAAACCAGCAGCAGCCACACTCAACAGCAGCAGCCACACCCTATATGCAGAGTTTTATTTTTTGTAGCTTATAAATAATGTCACACACTGAGTACTTCAAGAAGGGGCATGAGATAGCCATACAACAAACAACATAACAACATAAAGGAACAAAGCAGCAGTAGCTACACAAAGCAACTGCTGCAGCAGCAGCCACACCAGCAGAAACCACACCCAACAGAGGGACAAATCAGATTATACACAAAAGAGGAACAACAGCAGCTCAACCCTTGATGCAGAACTTAACTTGATCAAAAAAAAAAAAGGACAGGAGGGGGGGGGGGGAAGCTATGCATTATACCTCAGCTACATGTGTTATGATCTGTAAGCTTGTGTTGTACTACATTTTTTTTTTCTCTTTTTTCCTTTCTGAAAATTTTCTTTTGTTTTTCATTTTACAAGATGCCTTTTGTACCCACATAATTGTCCAGAGTCCTTCGACTGTGGAAATCTTGGGCAGATCAAATTCCCTTTCTGCAACAGCACGTATCCCCGATGTGGGTTGTGCATGGTAAATTTTAGTGAAACAGTTCCTAAAATCCATTTAGGGAAGGGAAAATCGAACGAAGTTAATGAATTCTTGAAAGATGAAGCCCTAAAGGTTAATGACAATTTGCTAGGAGACCTCATAAGCTCTGAAAGTTGCAAAAATTTTAGTAACTTGACTGTTCCCAGTAGACCACCTATTTTATTTAGAATCTTGACTCATAACCTCACCTTGTTCAAATGCAACATCAGCAACGACGAACTGCACCTGCAGACAATTGACTATTTCCGTTGTAATTACAGTTATGTAGGCTACCCAGGCTACACTGTCTACTATACATACCCTAATCATCATGCTCAAATTCCTAGCAATAAACCGTGTAACTGTGAAGTTATTCAACTATCAATGTTACAACCAATCGTGAACCCAAATGCCAGTGCTCTATTTTCACTTTTGGCTGCTGAATTCTCTATTTTGTTTCATGTGTTAATTGAATGTCCTGAGTTTCACCTTAAAGGAGTCCAATGTCTTCATCTCCCAGAGTTTCAATGCAAAACCGGTGAAGAAGCTCACCAGAAACCAGGTATTTGTTTTTCTGCATTTGCACGCTGCTATATCTGTATAAAGTGACTTAGAATGTTCTATCATAATATATGCTAGGGTCCAAAGTTCATAACAACCCTATCACATTATCCATTAGAAGGTAGCTTCACATCCTAAATTGTGGTTACAAGACTACTGAGTCAAATCCAAAGTCTAGTTTGCTAGATTAATGACAACCATGCAAAGTGACTTAGAATGTTCTATCATAATATAGATGCAATAACTTTATATGATCTAATAATAATTCTTCATATCAAAACCAGACTTCACCATTCCATGGTCCAAAGTTAATTCATAACAACCCTATCACATTATCCATTAGAAGGTAGCTTCACACATTTCATTAACGTGCAATAATAACACACACTGATAAGAAGAAAAATAGCTCATTTTTAACAACTCCTGAATATTTTCTTGGAAACCAAACAGAAATGTATACATCCAACGACTCTGTTATGACCACAAAGGAATGTTATCAGTCTAATTGAGGAAAAACCCTACTTTGAAAAGTCATCTACAATGATTGCTAGAGAGCAATTGGCCATGAAAATTAATGGACTTGCAGAGCAATGAGATTTTGGCTGTCAGCAATGTAGAATCACTGTCTAACAGTTATAATGGAATAATATCAAGTATACATCCCCCTTTGAAAGCTCCCACTTGTATGTTTATAATGGCATAAACAGTGTAACCTAACTAGCTAAAGCAACAATCTCAATCCCATATAAACATGAAAACTAACAAATCTATGAGTACATACATACACATACATAACCATGAATATACCCAAAATAAAAAATAAAATAAAAATTAGGCATTCGGCGCTGCTGCCCAGCGGTGCCCAGTGGTGCTATGTCGTTGGCATTCGGCAGCGCGAGAAAGCAAGAGGGAGAGGGAGAGGGACTACATTTAGAACATCAGAGACAGAGAAGAGAATAGAGTAGCGACCCAAAAAGAGGGTCGCGATCTGCTGTCGCCCAGTGTTGCTGCCGCCGAGCACTGCTGTGCCTTTCGCATTCAGCAGCGCGAGAGAGTAATAGGGAGAGGGAGAGAGAGAAGAAGATGAGAAGAAGAAGAGAAGAAGAACATACCTGATCTGTGCTGTGCCGTTCTGTGCTGTGCCGTTTCAGATGGATGAGAAAATGAGAAGAAGTTAGGTCAATTGTTTGTTTATTCACTTGTCAACAATTTTTGGCAATAAAAAATTAGGGTAAAGACAAATAATTTATTGGCAACCAAATTAATTTGGTTGCCATAAATGTTATTCAGATTTTTAGCGACCAAGTAATATTTGTCGCCAAACAAATACAATTGGCAACTAAATTTTCCGTCGCTATAAATTAATTTGGTCGCTGAAAAGTTTTTCATGCTCCCGCGCAAGAAATTCACTTGGCGCCAAAATCAATAGCGACCAAAATTATAAATTCGTCGCCAAAAGTTTATTTTTTAGTGACCACAAATATTCTGTTGCCAATTATGTATCTTTGGCAACTAAATTTTTGTTTGGTTGCTAAAAAGTGTCTCCAAAAATGCTTTTTGTTGTAGTGGTAACACTAGCCGATATCCAATGCTGTTATACCATGTGTGGCATGAAATTCGAAAAAGGCTATGTCTATTACCTCAAGCCGAGATCCACTGAGTACAAACTCATAGCCGACCTCCCAGACTCCAACAAAGGTGTTGGAGATGATTATTTCATCGTCTCGGGCAGCTAGGAGTTCTCACCCGATGACGACCTTCACTTCTATCCTTTGAGCCGAACAGTGCTCAAAGAGGGTGATGGTAAGAACCAAGTATCACTTTACATGCTTTTAAGTTTTATCACTTTATTCCCCGTATACGTTCTAATGTCTGATTCTTATACTTGCAGCTCTACCTCAACCATCAAAAGATTTCCGCAAAACCTTCTTCTCCAGCAAGGACTTTAAGAAGCTGCTGGGCTTGCCAATTGACCAGCGCAAAGCCCCTCTACTGCTCAACTATATACCAACGTACAAATCCAAACTGCCCGACGTCCCCAAGAAGAGCAAGTCTCCAACTTCAGCAACAACTCCCCCTACCACTTCATCACCATGGCCTGACCAAGCCTTAACTTCTGATCCGGCGGAGCAGCCATCAATATCTGCACCACAACTGATTCCTCCTGCCCAGCGACAACGTCATCACTGAGTTCTGATTTCTGCCCCTACAGGCAGAACCCGCAACTGCAAACGCCGACTTTTTGAGTCATCGATCAACAACCCAGTGAACCCACCTATTGCACTTCTAGCTATACATTTTGGTACTAAAGTCACAGTTGCCTCCACTGCCGACGAGATGGGCCGCAAACCGGCAGTTTTTGAAGACCTACTTGCCAATATCCCTGGGGTTGTCACCGTGCAATCCTTATCCTCCTTATCCCAACAAAATCCAAAGCCAAAAAGGATAAAGAAGGCCAAAGCAAAGGCCACAGTGACTCAGATCGATTCTAAGGACACTGTGCTGATTTTCAAACTTACCGAGGCTGAAAAGAGCGCTCCCTCTGCTGAGAAACAGCCAGCCGAGGTCCCATCATCCAATGCCCCACCAGCCAAAAAGCTGAGGTCCGACCACCAAGAAGGTAGCAGCTACTCCCAAAACATAACCTGGGCGCCCGAGGTTACGGTCGACGACAGACCCCTTACTGCCGGTGACACCGCGGCAAATCTTGAAGTCGAGTGCAGCCCTTTCAACGGCTGTTCTTCTACCAGAAGACATGAACCGGATGGCCGAGTTACATGAGTATGAGAATTTTGCTCTCATGATGCAACACTCGGTTTTGGTCCAATTCAGGCGATCTAGTCTATACTTGTGTACTGCGCGCATCACGTAGTAAGTTAGCTAATAATCGGAATAAGAACACATGTGTTTTCAAAACAACATATCATGATTAGTAGAGGCCGATCCTTTGATCGGGCGAGCGGGGGTGCTCATGTTATGACCTTCCCCTCTCGTACCCAAGTTCCTGAGCCGAGGCAACTTTGGTGATGACGGACGTGGCCTTTGGCACGAGTCAGGGTTTCCTAAATTTCCCAAAACAAAATATTTAGGTGGCGACTCTGAAATCTGGCAAAGCAGTCCATCTTTGGCGCTTTTTGATTAAAATCGATTTTTCGAAATGATTTGCCGGATTTGGACTCTTTGGTGATTTATCAATCTTACATCGCACTTTGTGAGATTAGATTCAGAACCGTGACAGGAGTCCGAACTGTAGGACCAATTCGAGCTCTCTGAAAGGGGGGTGCGAAAATGTCAAGCTACAGCAGGGCAAGAGTCCACTACCTTCAACCTATCCATGAGCCATATCTGGGGAGGGATGAAAAATAAGAGAGATTAAAGAATATAGAGATGTGCGTTGAGAGGAAAAAGTGAGAAAAGGTCTTTGAGAGAAAAAAAAAAAACAGAGCCTGAGTGTCGAGAGATGTGAGAAACACATATGAGGAGGGCGGGAAATATTACCTGCAAAAGTAGTGGACTTCCCGTAAATTTGTTTGTCTCTCACCGATGGAAGGCGTCTAAGCCTATCAAAGTCTCGGCCAATGTTAAGCCAATGCAATTTTTCCCCTCTTTCAAGCCTTAGGCCACTTCGATCAAGCGAAGGCTGAACCCTCCGAAACCCGGGGCAAGTAGAAAATGTGCCAACATACACAAACAAAGGGTGTGTTGTCGAAAACCCCGCCAAAGGAGATCCCCTCGGTCACCGGCGTCAGAAAATCGATGAATCAAACTGGGGATGTCTAGTTCTCCATTGTGAACTAAGGATCGAGCCTCATGCAGAGTAAGCCCACACATCCGTCCTAAAGCTTGGGCGTGACCGAAACGGAGCTGAGGCAAGATTTTCCTCATCGCGCCGGGACTCCATTAGTCTTGAAATTCTTCGATTGTTGGGCATAGCTCTTGTCCCCCGAAGTTAAAGACGTGCGTAATCGGGTTCCAACATCTAGTCGTGGCATGGAGAAACGAAAAGCAAAGAGAAGTTCGGCTCAAAGGAAAAAGGGCATTGAGGCCGAAACCACGAAAATTCACTCTTTCTGAGCCATCTGAGGCAGCTATCCATTCTCGAAGTCTGTTGACGAATAATATCTCCATTTTGAGAGCAAGCTATCAAGAACTTATGTGTTTTCCAGAAAAGCCTCATGGGAGTTTTATTTATAGAGTTTGGGAAGCAACTGAGCATGACACCTGGACAGTACTGACCGACATCACACCAATGGCCGGCCGTGCATCAGTGAGGCCTAGCCAGGTCTTAATGCTGGCCTAGTGCAAGTCTGTTGTAGTGAAGCCTGGCCTTTGTATGGATGAATTGCAATTGTACTTCTGAATCTTGTTTTGCTTATATTAAGTGTTTGTCAGCTTTTCCGAGTTGTTTTCGTTTTGTTTTCCGTTATCGAGTTGTATTTTATGTTTTAATTGATTGTAAGTTATTATCCGATTCATGAATCAATCCGAGAGCAAGGCATTTACTATTCTGAAGATTGCAAAAGCAAAGGTTATGCAAAGATCAGGATGTACAAAGAAGCCATTCAACAAAACTTGTTTTTCATAACTATTGGGCCCAACTTCGATCATTGTTTTATACAACCAAAATAAATGAAAGCTTTTGAAAATTAAAAAGGACAATCTGAAGCTAGTTTTATAACTACCTAACAAAACGAAAACAAAAGCAAAGTAAAACAAAATTAGCATCGCTGTCAATAGCCCATCCTCGCTCTCTTCCTCCGTGGCTGTGGAGGAGGCGCATCGTTGTCATCACTGGGACTGCTCGACTGCAGATCTATCTCCTCTCCCTCATCCTCTGGGGTCGTAGACCCATCAAAAGACTCCTCGGAAGGCGAGTGCTGCCGTACTCGGCCTCTCCCCCTATCAGCGCCTTCTCGGCCTCTCACTGGGCCCTGTTTCTGCCTACCGATTACGGAAGGTCCTGCAGGCACTACTGGCACCGACTCAAGCTGAAAAGAATATCAGATATCAAATAGAGTGACCTGGAGTGTATGGCATGGTAATGACAATAATCTACACACAGAATGTACCTCAATCCTGTGGGTGACTAAGGCAGTCTACCTCCTCCGTACCATAATGATTAGTCGGTCAATCGTTCGAAGGAGCTTGTCGCCATATGCTCGAGGAATCTGCAAAACAAAAAGAAATTGAGAAAAACAGATAGAAGTAATTGAACAGTGCATAGTAATGGCTAAGAATAAACTAAAGTGCAGCATGGACTCGCATGAAATGAAAATATACCTGCTCAACGCTAGGGGCAAACACAAGCCTGCGGTCTCTCTTCTCGATGGGCTCGAGTGGGATTTGCTCAATCACTCCATCTGGGCGCATGTACATAATCTTGGTGGGAAGCACAGACAATCTGGGAATGCGAGCAGCGGCAGGCGCACCTCCAATGGGTGCATTACCAGCTCCAGCAGCAGGAGCAGCAGCAACCTTTGGTATAGCTCAAGCCATGCCTGGGGTAAGAGGGGCCATCACCCAAGTGCGCAAGAAGGTCATGAAGTCGTCGGGCTCATAGTGACGATCGCCGTCCTCACCTATCATCAAAAGGTCCAGGTCAGGACTGTCCTGTAAATTATCTACGACCCTCATGCCAGCAGGAGGGGGATGTGGAACATAAGGGTCAGCCGTGCCCCGAGTCTGGCTGATGAATCTCTCCCCCAGGTAGTATGCTCGGCTAAAAGGGCCCTCAAATAGGATCCTCACCGTGGAAGCATGCCAGGCAGCGGTATAGGTCACCCTCGACTCGTGGGGAATGCCTGCACAAGGGTGCTAGTCGACCTAAGGAAATCAGTGTAGTGTCAGAATGGCAGTACAGTGTCAGAATCAGTGTAGTGTCAGAATGGCAGTGTGGTGAGGAAATCAGTGCAGTGTCAGAAGTCAATGCAATGTGAGAATAGCAATGTGGTACAGTGCAATAGTACAATAGCATAAGAATGATCATATAATGTGGGAAATAGTGCAATACCTCATCCGCTGTGATAGTGTCGAAGAAACAAAGAAAATATGGAAAGTTGCGATCCACAAGGTGACGCCGCTCGAATCGTGAGTTGTAGTACCGAGAGCGTGGCATGGGCAACTCGATTGGCCTCACTGGAACTGGGGCCAGTGAAGTAAAGTAGGTGTAGACCCAAAGCTGCAAATCAGAGACAGATAGATGGCATGAGAAAACAGATCAAATGAACGAGAAGTGCAACAGTGAACAGAATATAAAGTGCATCAGAAAGGTGAGTGTAGGATGTACCTCCCAAACCCTCCAGTAGCCACCAAGTGAATCCGCCTTGCGGCGGGAAATGGAGCTCATATAGCAGTATAGGGTGGCTAAGCCTGCGCCACCCCAATCGTAATCCGCAACCCGAGGAAGATGTACCAGCGCCCCGAGGATGTATAATCCTACGGTATTCTCCCTGTTTGCAAATAGGGTATTATCGAGGAGATTGTAGACGTCCCCAAACATCCCGGGAGGGAAATCCCGTTTTGTTCATTGGGCTCACTACAGTTCAGGACTCAATGTCACGGTCCTGTATCTAATCTCGCAGAGTGCAATGCAAGACCGATGAATCATCAAAGAGTCCAAATCCGGCAAATCATTTTGAAAACAGATTTTTTGAAAAAAGTGCCAAACATGGACTGCTTTGCCAGATACAGAGTCGCCACCTAAATATTTATTTTGGGGGAATTTAGGAAACCCTAACTCGTTGCCTAAGGCCACGTGTCCGTCATCACCAAAGTTGCCTCGGCTCGGGAACTTGGGTACGATTGGGGAAGGTCACTTCGTGAGCATCCCCGCTCACCCGATCAAAGATCGGCCTCTACTAACCATGATATCGAGTTTTGAAAACATTATGTGCTCTTATTCCGGTTATTAGCTTGGATTTACTACGTGATGCACACAGCATACAAGTATAGATTGGATCGCCTGAATTGGAACAAAAGACCTCATATTTGCTTTTGAAACGGTTTGCTACTCGCAAGTAGGCTAAAATGCGAATTTGCCACCCTCAGGTGGGCGTAGAAAACAAGATGATTCGCCACTCTCAAGTGGGCTTAAAACTTACAGTCAATGCATTATTCCAATTCAGATAATCCAACTTTCACCCACAGGCATTCAGGCAGGTATATCACATAAGCACATAGCCTCATGGTAAGCATGCTATCATGGCAGTCACTCACACGCATGCAAGGATGCTAAAGCATAAACACTTAACCGAGTACTCCAAGCCAAAACAAAAGCTAGTTAGTAATCAATGCATGATCCTAGTTCATGTTAAAATGGCTAATGCAACACATGCAAAATGCAACTACAATAGGCTCAGCTATTCTAAAGATGGCATGTGGAACGCTACAACTAACAAGTATTCAACTCGGAATTGAAATACAATGCAGTTAGTATGATGCGCCAAGCCCGGTGCATGCAAGACATATGAATGGATGCAAAACATGCGAGCATAAGTATGCTAATTGAAACATGCCCTAATCTAACCATCATAAGCTGGTAAATAAAAGGGATAAAGACGTGGGGTTGGAAGACATGCATCACACACACGCACACTTATTACAATTGTGCCCTCGCTCGGGGGGTCCGAATAAATAATACAGTCTGAATAAATAATTACAGTCCGAATGAATAATAGATATTACAAAACCCTAATTAATTAACAAATTAACTACGAAAGCAAGTAAATTAGCATACAAGCTAAATGGACCGCCTCAGCTCTGTTCCGAATGATGAAAGATGCACGTATGCTCGAGCTGCCTCGTCGGGAAATTCCTTGCGATGCCCCGATTTGCCTCTGTTTGCAATTAATCCCGGAATGCTGTGCAAGGCTTTAGAAAGTTGCTGATTTCTAGTTTGCTGCAACAGAGAGCAAGAAAGGGGTATGGCAAAATATTTTCACATATGTATGCACACCTCGATCCTCGTGCCACCAATCATGCATCCCGATGCATGATGGCCGAGGAGTCGAATTGCACGACTCGATGTGAAATGAATGCACATGACAACACAACAAGGCCTAGACTCCATCATAGGTAATCCGGAGTGTCGGCGACCGGAAATTGAGACACGTTTCGTCACTTGGAGTACGAAACGTCCCTCGTTTCCCGTGCTTGGGCTAACTCCTATCCCAAACACAATGCAATGAGATGGCATACACAATGCAACTAACATGCAACCTAGCATATGCAATGCTATGGACTAAAATGGCATACACATTGCACGTGACATAACATGTCATACATAATGCTCTAACATGCAACCTAGCATACGCAATGCTATGGACTAAAATGGCATACACAATGCACGATGGACTTACACCAATATGAGTGGACCTCAGCCACACCCACATTAGTGGCCATATGATGAAAATGAGACAACCGAAATACATGCAAACATGCACGAATGCAATGGACCGATCCTAAGGCACAACATGCAACTCTAACAAGGCATGGCAAGGAATGAAATATGGCATAGGATGGCGCATGATACAGCTTTGAAATAGCATGAAATATGGTCCCGAAACATGCAAATATGGCACACAATGCAAGGTAGGGGGCCCGAGTACCGAAACTAGTGAAGTGCGTTACATTAGAGGTACCCAAAGCAATGCACCAAAGGGAAAACCAACCCCAAAAAGACCCTAGGTAGGTCTGAAACAGTGGGGAAATGGCCTAAAATGATGGCTCGGAATGCAACGAAATGGAGCTCATTCAATGGTCCGAAAACAAGGCATACAAGTCCGACTCTCAAACACATTTAAAGAGTACAAAACATGGAAATATGGCATTCAAACAAGCTCTGAAATATGATGTATAATGAGCCCAAAACATGAACACACCTCAGTATATGCATGGAATGAACCTCAAAACTCAAAGTTAAGCATGGGTATTGAACTACAAGCATGCAAAACCAACATCATTCAACCATGAGAACCAAAAACAGAGCTAGGGCAGTCCAAAATAAGCACAATATCAGTTTAAGGCATGGCCAAAAAGTGTTAAAATCAAGGGTCAACAAAGCATGCAAAGAAAGCTAGTGAACCATGAGTTACATTACAACTATATGGAGCATATGAAGGCTCACCAAACCAGCCAAAAACAGAAGTATTCTATGCCAAAATATGCCCAAATAACCACTGAAACTCAGTCAATGCATGCAAGAATGATGGGCTCCTTTGAAAGGCCAATAAGGGGGTTGTTCTACACATGCATGATGGACACACACAATGAAAAAACCACCTCTGGACAGAGGTCCTGAGGGTCCTAAAACCCACTAAAAAGAGCCTGAAATGGGTCTAGGAAACATGCAAATAAAGGCCCCTTTGAAAGGCCTTGAATGGGATTGTTCTACACATGCATCAAAGACACAAAATATGGCCAAAAGGGCTTTGGACAGAGTGAAGGCAGACCTTGAAACTCACAAATAATGGCTTGAAACAAGACTTCTCAACATGCAAATTGGAGCTCCTTTGGAAGGCCAACAAAGCTAGTAAAGAGAACAAGGGGTGAGAGGGTCACCCCTCTCTGATTTTAGGGCTCAAAAACACATCTAAGCCATTGAAAATCCACTGGATTTCAGTGGCTAAAAGGCCAAACCAAAGCCAACGCAAATGCCCAAATGCATGGCTCAAAGCATGAGGAAATGAAGCATGAAAGGGGGTAGATGACCCCAAACAGAAAAGAGTCCTTAAACAAACATGTTTAGAAGATCAAAACAAGACTTTTTCTAGTTTATGTCGAAACCTAAAAATGCTTTCAAATAGGGCTAAGTTATGAAGCAAAATAATGCAAAAATGGGGAAAATGAAGACTTACCCTTGTAGCACAGCAATGCAGCAAGTTCTGGACCAAGAAGGTGAGCCTTCAACCTTTGAAAAACAGCTCCAGGGTGATTGAATGGATGGTGGAGGTGGTAGGCTATGAGGTGTAGTGTAAATGGCCAAGAATATTAGGGTTTGGAGCTTGAAGAAGAGAGCTATGGAGGGTGGGGTGTATCTATCTCAGCCAAATGTTTCTAACCCTTGCAAATGGAGAGGGAAGGTTTCTTTTATAGAGGAAGAGAGCCAAGGCTTCTTGGAGAAGCCTTAAGAAAGGGTCAAAGCTTCTCAAAGAAGCTTAACCAAAAGGGTCAAGCTTCTCCTTGAAGCTAAGCAAAAGGATTAAATCTTCCTTAAGAAGACAAACAAAGGGGCAAAATCTCAGAGGAAGGGTCAAGTGCTTCAAAGCTGGCACAGCTGTGTTGTACTTGGGAGGGCCAAAAAGGAGATGGTTGGCCGACCAGTTCAAGTGGTCGGCCGACCACTTGCCCTGGTTGGCCGACCAGGGTTCAAAAGGGTCAAGGTGCAAAGCTGGTCGGCCATACCAGAAAGGTGGCCTCCCAGATGAGTAGAATACAGCTGTATGGTGGGAGACCAGAAAATGTGACCCAGGAGAGAGGAAAACCAGCTTTCTAGCAAGGTTCAAAAGGGTCAGGAAGAAAAGATGGTCGGCCTACCCATATTGGTGGCCTCCCAGATGAGTACAACACAATGGTGGTATAGGAGACCAGAAATTATGGCCCAAAAGTGAGGAAAACCAGCTTTTTGTCAAGAAAACT
Organism: Camellia japonica; assembly: GCA_030407325.1. NCBI lineage: Eukaryota > Viridiplantae > Streptophyta > Magnoliopsida > Ericales > Theaceae > Camellia > Camellia japonica. The sequence goes on from JAPPVO010000002.1 coordinate 65,583,976, forward strand.
GGCTTGAGGAGAGAGAAAATGGTCTCCAAAAGAATTACTGGTCTCCCACTATAGTACCACCTTCCAAACAATGAAAATAGGGTCCATACCAAAAATGAACCCTAACCGATGCAAAACGAGGGTTCGGGGGCCAAAACGCGCGGCCCGGGGCCCCGAAAACAGGCTGTGAAGCATCGGAGGTGGCGTACGACCACGAAGGTGGTCTCCCAGGCCATAGTGTCCCTCTATAGAGAGGAAACAAGGTGTGTGCCAAAAATCGGAGCAAATGGAGGTAGTTAAGCGGTCCCGAACCGAGGCGCACCGCCAACGGCTCTGAAAATCGGAAACTGGTCTCCAAACGGGAATAGTGGCCTACGACCACGAAATGTAGCCTATGGCCACTAGAGATGGTCTACGAGACCTCTCCCTCCCTTTGGGAAGAGAAAACAGAGAAAACAGGACCTGGTTCGCAAACTGAGGCAAAGCACAAAAGAGCCCCGAAGTCTGGAGGCAAGGCTCGCAGTCGAGACTCTAAAACCTCAGAACGAGCACAATATGCATCATCACCGAGCGTTCAATCGGTGACGTCTGAGTCTTAAGGTCGGTCAAAAATGGGGTGTCTACAGTTGCCCCTCTTTGACAGAACTCGGAAGTCGTAATTGACGAGAGTGAATTTCAAAGCCTAGAGACGACCCATTTTTGACAAGGCCGAAGACTTAGACAAACAGGCAAGACAAAAAGAGATGTGCCCGCAGGCACGCCCATGGCATGGGGCAAAATGCAAAACGATATGCACAAAGCCGAATGTAATTCATGACCATGCAAAGCAACAAGCTGTAATGAAGCAAATATTCACAATAGATGCAACAGTTCTAAGCGAGAATGCAAGGCGAAACTACATTTCATGCAGTAAGGATCATGTAAATAAAGCTGTAACGAAGCAAATATTCATAATAAATGTGACAGTTTTAAGCAAGAAGGAAAATCAAACTACATTTCATGCAATTATGATGTAAAAAGATTATGCAATCTTAGCGAGCATGTGCGATAGATACACAAAAGTGAAGAGAGTGTGATGGATGCACTATATGAATAAAGTGTGATTGATAACACTAAGTGAAGCAAAGTGTGATAGATACACAAAGCAAAATGAGTGTGATGGATACACTAAGCAAATACGTGATAGATACACTAAGCGAACGTGTGATGGATACACAAAGTGAACGCGTGATAGATATACAAAGTGAGCATAATGTGATAGATACACAAAGTGAGCATAGTGTGATAGATACACAAAGCGAAGCGAGTGTGATGGATACACTATATGAAGCAAAGTGTGATAGACACTAAAAGTGAACACAAAGTGTGATAGATGCACTATGTGAAGCAAAGTATGATGGATACACAAAAAGTGAACACAAAGTGTGATAGATGCACTAAGTGAACAGAGTGTGATTGATACACTAAAAGCGAACACAAAGTGTGATAGATGCACTAAGTGAACAAGTGTGATTGATACACTAAAAGCGAACACAAAGTGTGATAGATGCACTAAGTGAACAGAGTGTGATTGATACACTAAAAGCGAACACAAAGTGTGATAGATGCACTAAGTGAACAAGTGTGATGGATACACTAAAGGTGAACACAAAGTGTGACAGATGCACTAAGCGAACAGAGTGTGATTAATACACTAAAAGGTGAACACAAAGTGTGATAGATGCACTAAGTGAACAGAGTGTGATTGATACACTAAAAGCGAACACAAAGTGTGATAGATGCACTAAGTGAACAAGTGTGATGGATACACTAAAGGTGAACACAAAGTGTGACAGATGCACTAAGCGAACAGAGTGTGATTAATACACTAAAAGGTGAACACAAAGTGTGATAGATGCACTAAGGGAACAGGTGTGATGGATACACTAAAAGCGAACACAAAGTGTGATAGATGCACTAAGTGAACAGAGTGTGATTGATACACTAAAAGCGAACACAAAGTGTGATAGATGCACTAAGTGAACAGAGTGTGATTGATACACTAAAAGCGAACACAAAGTGTGATAGATGCACTATGTGAACAGAGTATGATAGATACACTAAAAGTGAACACAAAGTGTGATAGATGCACTATGTGAACAGAGTATGATAGATACACTGAAGGTGAACACAAAGTGTGATAGATGCACTAAGTGAACAAAGTATGATAGATACACTAAAGGTGAACACAAAGTGTGATAGATGCACTAAGTGAACAAAGTATGATAGATACACTAAAGGTAATGAAGTGTGATGGATACATTAAAGTAAATGAAGTGAATATGTGCATGATAGATACACAAAATGAGGATGTGTGTGATAGATACAGAAAATGAGAATGTGTGTGATAGATACAGAAAATGAAAGAAGTGTGATTGATACACTAAGTGAAGAGAGTGTGATTGATACACTAAATAAATGAAGTGTGATTGATACACTAAGCGAATGAGGAAAGTGTGATAGATACACTAAAGGTGAATGATCTCAAACGGAATTTCTTTGAATGAACCGTACATACAATATCGTGCATGAATGAGAAAGAAACTTGATAGGTACAATGCAATACAATGCATGATGTTGAAGGAACGCAATAAACAAGCATAGCGGCGCTTTAGAAAGCACCTCATGGGGTGAGTGGCGATAAACCGCTCTACTCTGACGGGGATCTCCCTTCGTGCTCTTCGAACACTTACCTTCAACTGACAGTACAAAGGCTCTGGAATACTGACAAGGGTTCTTCATGTAGAACACTTTGGATGCTGCCTTTCTTCCTGATCATATTCACAACTTTCCCTATTCTCCAACGGGGTGACAGACTAGGTTGGTTCAGTATCTAGAATTGAGGTGCATACACGCTATCTCAACCTATGGGGCTTCCATACAGATTTCAAGCCGAGGACGCGCCTCTGGGTATTTAAACCAGACTTTAGTCTCGGAAATCCCGAACCTTTGCGTTCTAGGCAACAGCCATTCGAACTCTAGTTTCCACCGTCACAGTTGGTCTCCTAGGAACTCACTGCGAACACAGCCGAGATGCCTCTGGCAGGGAATGATACTCAGGGAGAGCACTTCTGATCGCCATTCTGGCTTGAAGCAGACTTGATCTTGAGCTTGAGGTAGAGGCACACTCATACTTCGGAGCATTGGCAAGACCTGAAGAGGTACAGACGGAATGCAATCTCGAAACTTACTGAAGTTGAAACAAACTCAGATACCCGACATTTTCCCTCTTTTCTTTTTCTTTGCAGTCTGGAACCTATATAGCTTCAGATAGGTCCTGGTTTTACTGTTCTCATGTGACTGGGTTGAACCCTGCAGTTTTATGAAAGAACAGATCCTGTTTTGCACAAATGTAGAGAATGGCACAGCACTCGGAGCGCAAAACGATTTTATTTTTGAAATTGAGAGATGAGTTCTTGACCGGGGTATTGAGCCTATGACTGAACACAGCGCACTACGACTCAACAACAGAAAACAAAAGGTAAACAACCTAAACACATCGAGTAACACTCGAAACGACTCGAAACAAGAATCGAGATAAAACAAAAAGACACGACACTTAGACGTGCACAGGGAGCCTGTTTCTCTGGGTGTTATTTCCCACCATTTCTCATTTGTGATTCTCACATCACTCAGCCCTCAAGCTCTGTTTTTCTGAAAAAGCCCTTTTCCTCACTTTTTCCCTCAGCGCACATCTCTCTATTCTTCAATCTCTCATTTTTTATCCCTCCCCTGGGTGGTTGATGGATAAACAAGAAGTTGCGGGCTCTTGCCCCTAGCATTCTGCTAGATTCTCTTTCTTCTGCTCACAACAGTGAACTTCCCCCACAGAGGGTTGTGATGCGGCTAGATGTGCAGCAGATCTACAATTGACATTGGTTGACGATGCTCTACTGGGGAGTTTGGACGTGATTAGATCTGTCCAGATGAGGGAATGGAATATCCTGCCCCATTCCAGTTCATGCTTCGCACTTGGCTTGATACCTCGTTGCTTGGAGGATGTGAGAGCTTTCAGCCCTTTTCTGTTAGCTTCCGTTGTGCCCTTCTTGGCGAATAGGGTGCCCTTTCCGGCAAGTATGGTGCCCTTTCTGGCAAATGCATTGACAACGGGGGAAAGACAGGAAGCCTGACTCAACTGTGCCCCTAGTTCATTATTTTGACCATTTTTTTGTTTTTGGCTTCTGCTTAAAACAATTTTAACCAACATGAGAGTTAGATTAACATGCTTGTTCGATTTTCTGATTTAAAATCATGTAAGTTAGGTTATGAGCATTGAAAATTTTCCTTTTTGGGTCCAAGAAATGGTCCAGTTTTGGAAAAGTGGAATAATTTTCGAGAGAATTAGTCAACCTCAGTAAAAATTCTCAAAATTGTTTTTGCAAACGGCCACTGCTCGACCAACGCAGGATTTACTCTTGAGATGCACAACCTCAGATCCGAAGGAGAATTGCCCCTTGTCGGAACAGCACTGCATGGCAATGGAAAGTTGCCCCTTGTCTGAATAGCACCGCAGCACATTGTATGGCGACGGAAAGTTGCCCCTTTGTTTGAATGGCACCGCAGCGCATTGTAATCAGTCTTCAAAGTGACGACCACAACCGAACTCTCGGATACAGAGAAGACAAAGATGACCAAAACCATCACATGGACACAATCGAATTTGAAGTGTTTTACGGTTGGACTTCAGAATGAAGTTGCCTACGTATCCCAAAGATGGGAATCAAGCCTTACGTAGTTCGGGGTAAGGTACACTCGGGTATTAACCTCTCCTTTTGCGCTCTAACTTTTGCCAAGGCCGCCTTTCCGGGTTTTCAACCTTGTGAGCTTTGTTTTTCTTTTCTTTTCGATTCTTTTCATTTTTTTTCTTCTTTTTTCTTTTTCATCTTTTCTTTTTTTTCATTCTTCGAATTTTTTATTATTATTATTATTTTGTTCTTTTTCTTCTTTTTCTTGCTCTAACTTTTGCCTGGGTCGCCCATCCGGGTTTTCGGTCCAGCGAGCCTCTCAAGGGTAAAAGTTTAGCTTTGTCCATGTTGAATGGTTTAAGATCTTGGAGCCATCTGAATCCAAAAGAATGGCTGCTGTTTGCTGATGATGCAGAAGTCCATTCAATGGAGGGTGAATTTGCCCCTAGTTTTGTGGATAGGAACTCGGTTGTCCTTCAGCAATGTCTTCTTCTTTCCTCCCTTCTGGGGTTTGGCATTCTTGCCGATCTTTATTGATTTGTGGAATGATCCATCTTCGGCTCTTCGAGCACAATCTAGCATCTTTTGCCCCTAGTTCGAGGGGTGCTTCTGATCTAGCTTTGCAAGCTTCTTTTGACGACATCTGATCTTCTTGAGCTGACTTCCCTGCCCCTCGTTCGAGGGCTGCTTCTGATCCTGCCACACGAGCCTTGCATAGTGGTTAACCGTTGAACATTCTGAATCTAAGTTCAAGGTTCGAAAGCAAGGGGTCGAGTCTCGAGGCTGAGAGCGATCCTAGGCTACACAATCTCAAGAGTGATTCCACACAGGTCTTCGCAGGTTCGCGCAAAACATTTTTTGAATTTTTTTAAGAAAGCGACAAATTGCTCGCGCTGAAGACAGTGTGGAACCAATCTGGATCAAGCCAGGATCCTTCCAAGTACTCACACTAACAAGCATGATCTCATTCGTTAAGGGCTTAGCATGCCTCTCTTTCTCTCAATTGATCAAATTTTTCCAAATCCCGAGGAATTCCTTCCTCTTTGTTTTCACCGCAGTGTTCAAAAAGAGTTTTTGAAAAACTTAGGTCGATGCAATGATTTCAAGGCATAGAAGAGTTGGTGAAATGCACTGTCATTTCATTCTAAACTTGCTGGCACAACAGGCTCAAAGTAGAAATAAGCACAAAAACATGAAAGCCACAGCTGTTTCATTTAGATCTTCTGGTGTAACTGGCTCCCTAGCAAAAACAGACTCAAAAGAAAGCGAAAAGACAAACACAAAACAAAATAGTGATATCCGAGGTAACGCCCCCCGGGATCACCCGACTCTAACAAAACAGGACTGACTCGATACAACAAGACAGACCCAACTGACTCAGTATGAAAAGACTGACTCTATATAACGGGACAGACTCTAAACGACATAACAAAAACTGACTCAATACCCGAATCAAAAAGCACAAAAAAGCAGCATTCACAAATGCTCAAAACAGTGCGTGCCATACGCCATAGTGGGAGTAAACTGAGTGCTGCCCGCAGGTGGTTCATCCCTCGATCACATAGTCACCTTATCCCCCGTAAGTTCACTGATCAAGTGCCGATAGACTTTGCAAGACTGGTGCGGTGATGACCCTGTTGTCAAACAATCCTGTACATCATGGCGCAGACGAAAGCAACTATCAGTGTCATGACCGGTTTGTTGATGGTAGGCACAATACTACTTAGTCTGGTCATGCTTTGGAGGGAGAGGATCGGGTAGAGGCCGTTGTTCTAACACGTTTCAGATATCCTTTCCGGAGTAAGGCCTCTAGAGCCTTTGACAAAGGCATATAAAGTGAAGTAAAAACCCTCTTGACTCGAGGTGGATATTTAGGTTTTTGTGAGCTACTTCCGGACGCACCAGTGAATGGGGTAGCTATTTTTGATGTGGTGGTGGTGACCATGCCCACTTCAAACGATCTTGCAGCTGCATCACCACTGGTGGTCGCATTCGAACTGTGGAAAAACGCCCTCCTGGGCTGCTCCTTCTCCTGGTCAATGAGGCCCTGCCTCATAGCATCCTCGATTTGCACCCCTATCTCATGTAAATCTGAAAAGGTGGGGAAGGGGAGAACAATCATTTTCTGCATAAGCTTGGGCTGGAGATTGCGCACAATCATCCGAATCTGATCTTTATCCGTCGGTCTTATGGTCATCATTGAGGCCTTGGCCCTCCAGCGGGTTACGAATTCAGAGAAACTTTCCTTAGGCTCCTGCCTTGTTGTCTTGAGATCACGGGTCGTAATCTCGATTTGCGTATTATAGGAGTACTGAGCGACAAAAGCCTCGGCCATCTCATCCCAATTCCTTTTAACATCGTCTTCCAGTTTCGCGTACCAGATGGCCGCCACACCCGACAGGGTCCGGCCGAATAAAGAAAGCTTTTGTAGTCTGGTAAGGCCCATCGGCCTTAATATGTCTGAAAACAAACGTAGATACACCATGGGATCCCCGGATCCGTCAAAGCGGTCGATTTGTGGCATCTTGAACCGATGTGGCAGCGTCACAGTTGCGTCAGTATACCCGTCCTCAATGTCTGGGATGGACTTTACCCCTTGGGATTTCTTGAACAACTTTTCAAGCTTGCTCAACTTCAACGCTGTAGGGTCCACCTCGAACTCAAAGGGAGAGTCCGGTTGATTGATAGGAGTGGATGCCTTGGATAGTTGAGGTAGAATCGGGGGCGGAGCCGGCCCTGTTGGGATGTCTGTATCCTCTGGACATTCTGGACATTCACCGTCTCCCTGGGTATTGGAACTCTTGGTGGGGGAGGAGCTTGGTGAAACTGATGCTCCAGCTTGCTGCTGGAGTCTGGTGATTAGCTCTGCTTGCTGGGCCATGACCTCGGCCTGCTGTTTGGCAAATTCCGTTTGGCGGACAGCGTCCTGCTGCATGATTTTCATACTTTCTTGGAGTTGGCGCACCATCTCCTCCATCCCTGCCGTACTGCCCTGATCTGTTTGGACTACCGGTATGTCTATCTCTGGAGTAAAAGCAGATATCTCAACCCAACTGCACACAGGCGAGATGGATAATGACTTCTGATCCGAAGACTGTTAAACTGATGATCTGTGCCTGACTGGCCTTTTTACCCTGCCTCTGGCGAAGGAACACTGATTTGCCCTTGAACGGAATCTCTGACCTGAAAAAGTCTATTGACACGAGTCCAATGAACCTGGGGGACATCGGAGCCTTCTGAAGCTATGGTTCCAAGACTACCTTGCAAAAGAGAAAACAGACAGCACCTCAGCTTGATTTCACCAAAACCAAAATGAGCAAAGCTGAATGACTGTGCCGCCCCGTACAGAATTTTGCCACAAGTTCTGCCAGTAAACTGATACCCTCAGGTAAAACTGATTCCCAAAACACTGATGCTGATGCCCGCAGGCCTGATGCCCAGACTTGCAAACTGATACATGCATTCCTGTAGAGACGCACTCTAAAAGCACATAGCAAGCAAGTGAGAGCGAAAACACCCCTATGGAGGGGTAAGGTTTCCTTGTCCTATTTTGTCAGGAGCTAGGGTTTCACTACGCACGCAGCGGTTTCATACAACCTATAATCGCGTAAGCAACCTGTCCTAGCTTGGAATGGTCACTATGGATTCCGAATATGCACTAGGTCGAATGGTCAAAAAAAAGGGTGCCCCAGTAAAAACCGGGGTTTGTGTTCCTGTCGTGGCAGAGCCCGCAACCGGTCAGCCTTATGGCACACTTCGCAAAGCGAGCCTCCGGCAAACCGTTCAGGAATAGCATACGGCAAACACGGTGTCCTAGGCGCACCAATGCAAATGCAATGCAAAGAAACACATAAGTGTAGTCAAGACCAGATATTATGAGTTCGAGTCAAGTTTTCTAAACCCCCAGCGGAGTCGCCAGAAATTGTAGATGTCCCCGAACATCCCGGGAGGGAAATCTCGTTTTGTTCATTGGGCTCACTACAGTTCAGGATTCAATGTCACGGTCCTGTATCTAATCTCGTAAAGTACAATGCAAGCCCGATGAGTCATCAAAGAGTCAAAATCCAGCAAATCGTTTTTGAAAACAGATTTTTTGAAAGAAGTGCCAAACATGGACTGCTTTGCCAGATACATAGTCGCCACCTAAATATTTATTTTGGGGGAATTTAGGAAACCCTGACTCGTTGCCTAAGGCACGTGTCCGTCATCACAAAGTTGCCTCGGCTCGGGAACTTGGGTACGATTGGGGAAGGTCACTTCGTGAGCACCCCCGCTCGCCCGATCAAAGATCGGCTCTACTAACCATGATATCGAGTTTTGAAAACATTATGTGCTCTTATTCCGGTTATTAGCCTGGATTTACTACGTGATGCACACAGCATACAAGTATAGATTGGATCGCCTGAATTGGAACAAAACACCTCATATTTGCTTTTGAAACGGTTTGCTACTCGCAAGTAGGCTAAAATGCGAATTTGCCACCCTCAGGTGGGCTTAGAAAACAAGATGATTCGCCACTCTCAAGTGGGCTTAAAACTCACAGTCAATGCATTATTCCAATTCAGATAATCCAACTTTCACCCATAGGCATTCAGGCAGGTATATCACATAAGCACATAGCCTTATGGTAAGCATGCTATCATGGTAGTCACTCACACGCATGCAAGGATGCTAAAGCATAAACACTTACCGAGTACTCCAAGCCAAAACAAAAGCTAGTTAGTAATCAATGCATGATCCTAGTTCATGTTAAAATGGCTAATGCAACACATGCAAAATGCAACTACAATAGGCTCGGCTATTCTAAAGATGGCATGTGGAACGCTACAACTAACAAGTATTCAACTCGGAGTTGAAATACAATGCAGTTAGTATGATGCGCCGAGCCCGGTGCATGCAAAACAGATGAATGGATGCAAAACATGCGAGAATAAGTATGCTAATTGAAACGCGCCCTAATCTAACCATCATAAGCTGGTAAATAAAAGGGAGAAAGACGTGGGGTTGGAAGACATACATCACACACACGCACACTTATTACAATTGTGCCCTCAGTCGGAGGGTCCGAATAAATAATACAGTCTGAATAAATAATTACAGTCCGAATGAATAATAGATATTATAAAACCCTAATTAATTAATAAATTAACTACGAAAGCAAGTAAATTAGCATGCAAGCTAAATGGACCGCCTCAGCTCTGTTCCGAATGATGAAAGATGCATGCATGCTCAAGCTGCCTCGTCGGGAAATTCCTCACGATGCCCCGATTTGCCTCTGTTTGCAATTAATCTCGGAATGCTGTGCAAGGCTTTAGAAAGTTGCTGATTTCTGGTTTGCTGCAACAGAGAGCAAGAAAGGGGCATGGCAAAGTATTTTCACATATGTATGCACACCTCGATCCTCATGCCACAAATCACGCATCTCGATACATGATGGTCGGGAGTCGAATTGCATGACTCGATGTGAAATGAATGCACATGACAACACAACAAGGCCTAGACTCCATCATGGGTAATCTGGAGTGTCAGCGACCAGAAATTGAGACACGTTTCGTCACTTGGAGTACGAAACGTCCCTCGTTTCCCGTGCTTGGGTAACTCCTATCCCAAACACAATGCAATGAGATGGCATACACAATGCGACTAACATGCAACCTAGCATACGCAATGCTATGGACTAAAATGGCATACACAATGCACGATGGACTTACACCAATATGAGTGGACCTCAGCCACACCCACATCAGTGGCCATATGATGAAAATGAGACAACCGAAATACATGCAAACATGCACGAATGCAATGGACCGATCCTAAGCACAACATGCAACTCTAACAAGGCATGCCAGGGAATGAAATATGGCATAGGATGGCGTATGATACAGCTCTGAAATGGCCTAAAATATGGTCCCGAAACATGCAAATATGGCACACAATGCAAGGTAGGGGGGCCGCGTACTGAAACTAGTGAAGTGCGTTACACTAGAGGTACCCAAAGCAATGCACCAAAGGCAAAACCAACCCCAAACAGACCCTAGGTAGATCTGAAACAGTGGGGAAATGGCCTAAAATGATGGCTCGGAATACAACGAAATGGAGCTCATTCAATGGTCCGAAAACAAGGCATACAAGTTCGACTCTCAAACACATTTAAAGAGTACAAAACATGGCAATATGGCATTCAAACAAGCTCTGAAATATGATGTATAATGAGCCCAAAACATGAACACACCTCAGTATATGCATGGAATGAACCTCAAAACTCAAAGTTAAGCATGGGTATTGAACTACAAGCATGCAAAACCAACATCATTCAACCATGAGACCCAAAAATAGAGCTAGGGCAGTCCAAAATAAGCACAATATCAGTTTAAGGCATGACCAAAAAGTGTTAAAATCAAGGGTCAACAAAGCATGCAAAGAAAGCTAGTGAACCATGAGTTACATTACAACTATATGGAGCATATGATGGCTCACCAAACCAGCCAAAAACAGAAGTATTCTATGCCAAAATATGCCCAAATAACCACTGAAACTCAGTCAATGCATGCAAGAATGATGGGCTCCTTTGAAAGGCCAAGAAGAGGGTTGTTCTACACATGCATGATGGACACACACAATGGCAAAACCACCTCTGGACAGAGGTTCTGAGGGTCCTAAAACCCACGAAAAAGAGCCTGAAATGTGTAACGCCCTCAAAATAAACCCATAATATACACAATATTAACATGCATTGTTAAAAGAAAACAAAACATTATTCCATTCATCAGAGTATTCTTATTAAAAGACTTTACATGTGACATTGAAAATAAATGCCCTATTTGCTTACAGCTTTCCAAGCCAACACTTGGACACAAAATTCTGAGTACTAACTCTTCAACTCCAAATCCTCTTAAGCTAAGTCCTTGGAGGAAGCATATCACCTGGACCTGAAAATGATGTTCCCGTATAGGGTGAGCCACAGCCCAGCAGAAATATACTAAACCAAATATAAGAATTGACTAAAGCAATAGCATTTGATAGATGGTTAACACTGTTGAATCCATTATATCACTTTACAGTTTCATGACAATAATGTCCATGACATGTTTCGCTTTACGTTATTAACCAACTTCCCAATTATACAGACATGGCTTAGAAGCTGGCCAAACAATAATAATGAGATTACATCTCATATCAACATTACTTCCAATATCAACAAATCAAATGAGACTAAGGCTCATACTAAAACACTTCCATAAATCAATAAGTACACATATTTGTTGTACTAATGGAGTCCATCCCCTTTCTCCTCCTAAACTGGTTTGAGAGTCCATCCCCTATCTTCCCTCAAACCATGGAGTACATCCCCTACCTCCTCCCAAACAATATGCATATACAATGTATTAAACATTTGTCATACACAATATTCAATCAATACACAGATTCACTGTATTAATTCAACTGTCATATTCAATGACTCATTCAATGTGATTAGTTTCAGTTTTCCCTAATCAACATGCAATGTCTACAACAATCACGACTATCCTCCACCGATAGCCCAAAACAGTTATTTCTAAACAGGAAATAAATGTATCAACAAATGTAAACTCAACATTTTCATAGGTGAGTGATTAAACTATTCAACTACACCATTTATCTCATAATTCCCCAATTTCATGAATTAAACTCAATTCCACATTTTTCCCAAAATTAATTATACAAATTAATTTATTACAATAATTAGGGCTTTTCCCCCTTTCCTCAAAATTAACCCTATGGTTCAATTTTATCAACTTGACACTACCTATGTCATTTTTCATGACTTACAAACATATAGTATTCAATATATGAAAAACGCCTTTTTCTCAAATTATAAATCAAACCCTAACTTTTCCCAAAATTACCAAACGACACCAACATATCAAAATAACCAAAGCTTATGACAAAACCTATAACATGGAGTAGGGTACCCCTACCTCGAAGTGAAGAACTCAAATGGAGAAGATGACGAAAACCCAATGTGCTTCAAATCCCAAGATTCTTGGATCAAAAGATAGCCCTCGACGATCAACAACTGTTTTGTAAAGGCCAAAGGTTAGGAAAACACTCTAGCTAGATCAATCCTAAGAGAGAAGTTAGGTTTCTAGAGAGAGAAGCTCTCAAAATATCGTTTTAGAAAGTAAGAGGGAGAGAGTGAATGCAAAAAGTGATTAAAAAATGCCTAATTGCTATCTGATATACGACAGGTCCGCTCGAGCGGAAAACACAACGCTCGAGCGTCAAGAACAAAAAGCTTGGTCCGCTCGAGCGCAATAATACCCGTTCGAGCGCCAAGACACAAGAGTGAAACACTTCCGCTCGAGCGCGAAGAACTAGTCCGCTTGAGCGTAGATTCCCCTATCCCAGAACTTTCACAGACAAAACATTACCCGCTCGAGCGCCAACAAGCCTGCTCGAGCGCAACCCGCTCGAGCGTAGAAATCACTCCTGCGAAGTTTTGCAGGGACACAAAATGCTGGAAGGGTGTAAACCCCGCTCGAGCGCAGGAAGACCCGCTCGAGCGGAACGACCAAAAACTGGGCAACAAGAACCTAGACCAAGGCTCAACCCATCTGCTCGAAACATGCCCAACACATCCTAAAGCTCAATCAAATGGAATTAAAGGATGACAACAAGATATACAACTACCAACCCCATGAAACCAAAGTCCGGATACAACAACCAAATGGGGAAAGACCGGGGTCGCTATAACCTCCCCCCCTTAAAGAATTTCGTCCCCGAAATTAAGCATAAGTTTTCAAAAATAGGTTTTTATCAATTTCCAACAATATAACATTTCAATATTCAAACAACCTGACCCAATACCGGTCATTCCATCTCTTACCAAGAAGCATCTCACAATATGTAAAACAACATATATTTCAACTTGCATTATCAGCATGCATTTCTTTCCAATTCAACAATTATCAATCTATAAGATTCATCATTTCGTATCATATTCAATGTTCATGATACATTTCCAATTATACAATATATTCAACATATGCAATGTTCCATTAAACTTCCATTTTGAGGCAAGTTTCAAAATTCTTCCATTAAACCAAAACATTAATCATGTTTTCCAACCTAAGTTATATTCAATACACTTAAGGTTCAATATTACAACAAAATAAACAACAAATGCTCAAGCACCTACAAACAGATCCGGATATTTCTCTCGGACCTCCAACTCACGTTCCCAAGTGGCTTCCTCCACCCCGTGATGTTTCCACAAAACCTTTACCAAAGGGATGGTCTTGCCTCGCAAAACTTGATCCCACCTATCCAAGACCCGAACCGGCCTTTCCTCATACGAGGCATCCTCATCTCTACCTCTAAGTCGGTCCAATCCAATACATGCGATGGATCCGGCTCATACTTCCGAATCATACTTACATGAAACACGTCATGAACTCCGGACAACTGCGGTGGCAAAGCTAAACGATAGGCAGCCTCACCAATCCTCTCAAGGATCTCAAAAGGGCCAATAAATCGAGGGGACAACTTCCCACTCTTCCCAAATCTCATCAATCCCTGCCTAGGTGATATCTTTAGAAAGACATGATCACCCACCTCAAATACCAAAGGTCTCCTCCTACGGTCGGCATACGATTTCTGACGACTCTGGGCTGTAACAAGCCTCCTACGGATAAGCTCAACCTTCTCCATCGTTTCCCTCACCAACTCCGAGCCCAATAAAGGTGCATCACCCACCTCGGCCCAACAAACTGGAGACCTACACGGTTAGCCATACAAGGCCTCAAACGGTGCCATACCGATACTAGACTGGAAACTGTTGTTGTAGGCAAACTCCACTAAAGGCAAGTGTCTCTCCCCGACCCACTAAAGTCAAGAACACAACCCCGAAGCATATCCTCAAGGATCTGAATAGTACGCTCGGACTGCCCGTCAGTCTGATGATGATAAGCCGTGCTAAAGGTCAACTTAGTGCCCAAGGCACTCTGCAAACTCTGCCACAACTGGCAGTAAAACGAGGATCTCTATCTGAGACGATCGTCACTGGGACCCCGTCCAACCTCACTATGTCCCGAATATACAAGTCGGCAAGATGATCTACCGAATCTCTCACGCGCATAGGAATGAAGTGCGCCGACTTAGTTAACCGATCTACAATCACCCAAATAGCATCACTACCCCGCTGAGTCCTCGGAAGACCCACAACGAAGTCCATAGTGACATGCTCCCACTTCCACTCGGCAATAGGCAAGGGCTGTAACAAACCCACTGGCCTCTGATGTTCGGCCTTCACTTGCTGACAAGTAAGGCACTTAGACACGAAAACTGCCACATCTCTCTTCATACCCCGCCACCAAAACTGGCGACTCAAATCCTGATACATCTTAGTACCTCCCGGATGCACCGCAAGACGTGAATGATGAAACTCTCGGAGTACCTCCTCTCGGCAAGACTCCGGCACAAACAAACGGTCTCGGTATCTCACAGTCAAGTTGGGATACACCGTCAAACCCTTCTCAACCTTCCCACTGGAGATCTTCTCTCGGAGGGATTCTACTTCAAGGTCACCTCTCTGTGCCTCTAACACTCGAGTCACAAGTGTAGGCTGAGCAACAACAGAAAACAAGGCCGCAGCCTCAACGGATTCGCCCAGAAACAAATCACACTCCCCAAGTGCACCCAACATCTCCCATTCCCAGATGGCTATACTAACTACGTCACCAATAGATTTCTTGCTAAGGGCATCGGCCACCACATTGGCCTTTCCCGGATGATAATGCAACTCGAAGTCATAATCCTCAATGAACTACACCCACCTCCTCTGCCTCAAATTCAAATATTTCTGTGTAAATAGATATTTCAGACTCTTATGATCCAAGAACACCTCGAATTTCTCACCATACAGATAGTGCCTCCAAATCTTCAAGGCAAAGATCACAGTTGCTAACTCTAGGTCATGTGTAGGGTAATTCTTCTCGTGTATTTTCAATTGACGCGAGCCATAGGCCACCACTTTCCCCTCTTGCATCAACACACAACCCAAACCTTCTCGTGAGGCATCATAATAAACAACATAACCCAACCCTCTCTCCGGAATAATCAAAACCGGAATAGTGGTCAATCTAACTTTCAGCTCTTGGAACGACTTTTCACAAGTCTCACTCCATACAAATTTGACTCCCTTCCGAGTCAGTCTAGTCAACGGCGAAGCTAACCTGGAGAAATCCTTCACAAACCGTCGGTAGTACCCAGCTAATCCCAGAAAACTGCGGATCTCAAACACACTCTTAGGTTGTGCCCAATCTTGTACTGCCTCAATCTTGGATGTATCAACAGACACCCCTTCCCCAGAAACTACGTGGCCTAAGAACTTGACTTCCCCTAGCCAGAACTCACACTTCCCAAACTTAGCATAAAGCTTATGGACTCTAAGCAACTCGAGCACCACTCTCAAGTGTTCCTCGTGCTCCTCCTCAGAAGGTGAATAAATCAGAATGTCGTCCACGAAGACGACTACAAAACGATCTAAGAATTCCCGGAATATCCGGTTCATCAAGTCCATAAAGACTGCATGTGCATTGGTGAGCCCAAATGGCATCACCAGAAACTCATAGTGGCCATGCTGCATACGGAATGTCGTCTTCGGAACATCCTCCTCCCTGACTCTCAACTGGTGGTAACCTGATCTCAAGTCTATCTTAGAGAAACAACGGGAACCCTTCAACTGATCGAATAGATCATTTATACGGGGCCACTGATGCTGATGCCCGCAGGCCTGATGCCCAGACTTGCAAACTGATACATGCATTCCTGTAGAGACGCACTCTAAAAGCACATAGCAAGCAAGTGAGAGCGAAAACACCCCTATGGAGGGGTAAGGTTTCCTGTCCTATTTTGTCAGGAGCTAGGGTTTCACTACGCACGCAGCGGTTTCAAACAACCTATAATCGGGTAAGCAACCTGTCCTAGCTTGGAATGGTCACTATGGATTCCGAATATGCACTAGGTCGAATGGTCAAAAAAAAGGGTGCCCCGGTAAAAACGGGGTTTGTGTTCCCGTCGTGGCAGAGCCCGCAACCGGTCAGCCTTATGGCACGCTTCGCAAAGCGAGCCTCCGGCAAACCGTTCAGGAATAGCATACGGCAAACACGGTGTCCTAGGCGCACCAATGCAAATGCAATGCAAAGAAACACATAAGTGTAGTCAAAACCAGATATATGAGTTCGAGTCAAGTTTCTAACCCCCAGCGAGTCGCCAGAAATGTAGACGTCCCCGAACTCCCGGGAGGGAAATCCCGTTTTGTTCATTGGGCTCACTACAGTTCAGGATCAATGTCACGGTCCTGTATCTAATCTCGAAGTCAATGCAAGCCGATGATCATCAAAGAGTCCAAATCCGGCAAATCGTTTTTGAAAACAGATTTTTTGAAAGAAGTGCCAAACATGGACTGCTTTGCCAGATACAAGTCGCCACCTAAATATTTTTTGGGGGAATTTAGGAAACCCTGACTCGTTGCCTAAGGCCACGTGTCCGTCATCACCAAAGTTGCCTCGGCTCGGGAACTTGGGTACGATTGGGGAAGGTCACTTCGTGAGCACCCCCGCTCGCCCGATCAAAGATCGGCCTCTACTAACCATGATATCGAGTTTTGAAAACATTATGTGCTCTTATTCCGGTTATTAGCCTGATTTACTAGTGATGCCACAGCATACAAGTATAGATGGATCGCCTGAATTGGAACAAAACACCTCATTTTGTTTTTGAAACGGTTTGCTACTCGCAAGTAGGCTAAAATGCGAATTTGCCACCCTCAGGTGGGCTTAGAAAACAAGATGATTGCCACTCTCAAGTGGGCTTAAAACTCACAGTCAATGCATTTTCCAATTCAGATAATCCAACCTTCACCCACAGGCATTCAGGCAGTTATATCACATAAGCACATAGCCTATGGTAAGCATGCTATCATGGCAGTCACTCACACGCATGCAAGGATGCTAAAGCATAAACACTTACCGAGTACTCCAAGCCAAAACAAAAGCTAGTTAGAAATCAATGCATGATCCTATTCATGTTAAAATGGCTAATGCAACACATGCAAAATGCAACTACAATAGGCTCGGCTATTCTAAGATGGCATGTGGAAGCTACAACTAACAAGTATTCAACTCGGATTGAAATACAATGCAGTTAGTATGATGCGCCGAGCCCGGTGCATGCAAACAGATGAATGGATGCAAAACATGCGAGATAAGTATGCTAATTGAAACATGCCCTAACTAACCATCATAAGCTGGTAAATAAAAGGGAGAAAGACGTGGGGTTGGAAGACATACATCACACACACGCACACTTATTACAATTGTGCCCTCAGTCGGAGGGTCCGAATAAATAATACAGTCTGAATAAATAATTACAGTCCGAATGAATAATAGATATTAAAAACCCTAATTAATTAAAAATTAACTAGAAAGCAAGTAAATTAGCATGCAAGCTAAATGGACCGCCTCAGCTCTGTTCCGAATGATGAAAGATGCATGCATGCTCAGCTGCCTCGTCGGGAAATTCCTCCGATGCCCCGATTTGCCTCTGTTTGCAATTAATCCCGGAATGCTGTGCAAGCTTTAGAAGTTGCTGATTTCTGGTTTGCTGCAACAGAGAGCAAGAAAGGGGCATGGCAAAGTATTTTCACATATGTATGCACACCTCGATCCTCATGCCACAAATCACGCATCTCGATCATGATGGTCGGGAGTCGAATTGCAGACTCGATGTGAAATGAATGCACATGACAACACAACAAGGCCTAGACTCCATCATGGGTAATCGGAGTGTCAGCGACCGGAAATTGAGACACGTTTCGTCACTTGGAGTACGAAACGTCCCTCGTTTCCCGTGCTTGGGTAACTCCTATCCCAAACACAATGCAATGAGATGGCATACACAATGCGACTAACATGCAACCTAGCATACGCAATGCTATGGACTAAAATGGCATACACAATGCACGATGGACTTACACCAATATGAGTGGACCTCAGCCACACCACATCAGTGGCCATATGATGAAAATGAGACAACCGAAATACATGCAAACATGCACGAATGCAATGGACCGATCCTAAGCACAACATGCAACTCTAACAAGGCATGCAGGGAATGAAATATGGCATAGGATGGCGTATGATACAGCTCTGAAATGGCCTAAAATATGGTCCCGAAACATGCAAATATGGCACACAATGCAAGTAGGGGGGCCGCGTACTGAAACTAGTGAAGTGCGTTACACTAGAGGTACCCAAAGCAATGCACCAAAGGCAAAACCAACCCCAAACAGACCCTAGGTAGATCTGAAACAGTGGGGAAATGGCCTAAAATGATGGCTCGGAATACAACGAAATGGAGCTCATTCAATGGTCCGAAAACAAGGCATACAAGTTCGACTCTCAAACACATTTAAAGAGTACAAAACATGGCAATATGGCATTCAAACAAGCTCTGAAATATGATGTATAATGAGCCCAAAACATGAACACACCTCAGTATATGCATGGAATGAACCTCAAAACTCAAAGTTAAGCATGGGTATTGAACTACAAGCATGCAAAACCAACATCATTCAACCATGAGACCCAAAAATAGAGCTAGGGCAGTCCAAAATAAGCACAATATCAGTTTAAGGCATGACCAAAAAGTGTTAAAATCAAGGGTCAACAAAGCATGCAAAGAAAGCTAGTGAACCATGAGTTACATTACAACTATATGGAGCATATGATGGCTCACCAAACCAGCCAAAAACAGAAGTATTCTATGCCAAAATATGCCCAAATAACCACTGAAACTCAGTCAATGCATGCAAGAATGATGGGCTCCTTTGAAAGGCCAAGAAGAGGGTTGTTCTACACATGCATGATGGACACACACAATGGCAAAACCACCTCTGGACAGAGGTTCTGAGGGTCCTAAAACCCACGAAAAAGAGCCTGAAATGTGTAACGCCCTCAAAATAAACCCATAATATACACAATATTAACATGCATTGTTAAAAGAAAACAAAACATTATTCCATTCATCAGAGTATTCTTATTAAAAGACTTTACATGTGACATTGAAAATAAATGCCCTATTTGCTTACAGCTTTCCAAGCCAACACTTGGACACAAAATTCTGAGTACTAACTCTTCAACTCCAAATCCTCTTAAGCTAAGTCCTTGGAGGAAGCATATCACCTGGACCTGAAAATGATGTTCCCGTATAGGGTGAGCCACAGCCCAGCAGAAATATACTAAACCAAATATAAGAATTGACTAAAGCAATAGCATTTGATAGATGGTTAACACTGTTGAATCCATTATATCACTTTACAGTTTCATGACAATAATGTCCATGACATGTTTCGCTTTACGTTATTAACCAACTTCCCAATTATACAGACATGGCTTAGAAGCTGGCCAAACAATAATAATGAGATTACATCTCATATCAACATTACTTCCAATATCAACAAATCAAATGAGACTAAGGCTCATACTAAAACACTTCCATAAATCAATAAGTACACATATTTGTTGTACTAATGGAGTCCATCCCCTTTCTCCTCCTAAACTGGTTTGAGAGTCCATCCCTATCTTCCCTCAAACCATGGAGTACATCCCCTACCTCCTCCCAAACAATATGCATATACAATGTATTAAACATTTGTCATACACAATATTCAATCAATACACAGATTCACTGTATTAATTCAACTGTCATATTCAATGACTCATTCAATGTGATTAGTTTCAGTTTTCCCTAATCAACATGCAATGTCTACAACAATCACGACTATCCTCCACCGATAGCCCAAAACAGTTATTTCTAAACAGGAAATAAATGTATCAACAAATGTAAACTCAACATTTTCATAGGTGAGTGATTAAACTATTCAACTACACCATTTATCTCATAATTCCCCAATTTCATGAATTAAACTCAATTCCACATTTTTCCCAAAATTAATTATACAAATTAATTTATTACAATAATTAGGGCTTTTCCCCCTTTCCTCAAAATTAACCCTATGGTTCAATTTTATCAACTTGACACTACCTATGTCATTTTTCATGACTTACAAACATATAGTATTCAATATATGAAAAACGCCTTTTTCTCAAATTATAAATCAAACCCTAACTTTTCCCAAAATTACCAAACGACACCAACATATCAAAATAACCAAAGCTTATGACAAAACCTATAACATGGAGTAGGGTACCCCTACCTCGAAGTGAAGAACTCAAATGGAGAAGATGACGAAAACCCAATGTGCTTCAAATCCCAAGATTCTTGGATCAAAAGATAGCCCTCGACGATCAACAACTGTTTTGTAAAGGCCAAAGGTTAGGAAAACACTCTAGCTAGATCAATCCTAAGAGAGAAGTTAGGTTTCTAGAGAGAGAAGCTCTCAAAATATCGTTTTAGAAAGTAAGAGGGAGAGAGTGAATGCAAAAAGTGATTAAAAAATGCCTAATTGCTATCTGATATACGACAGGTCCGCTCGAGCGGAAAACACAACGCTCGAGCGTCAAGAACAAAAAGCTTGGTCCGCTCGAGCGCAATAATACCCGTTCGAGCGCCAAGACACAAGAGTGAAACACTTCCGCTCGAGCGCGAAGAACTAGTCCGCTTGAGCGTAGATTCCCCTATCCCAGAACTTTCACAGACAAAACATTACCCGCTCGAGCGCCAACAAGCCTGCTCGAGCGCAACCCGCTCGAGCGTAGAAATCACTCCTGCAGAAGTTTTGCAGGGACACAAAATGCTGGAAGGGTGTAAACCCCGCTCGAGCGCAGGAAGACCCGCTCGAGCGGAACGACCAAAACTGGGCAACAAGAACCTAGACCAAGGCTCAACCCATCTGCTCGAAACATGCCCAACACATCCTAAAGCTCAATCAAATGGAATTAAAGGATGACAACAAGATATACAACTACAACCCCATGAAACCAAAGTCCGGATACAACAACCAAATGGGGAAAGACCGGGGTCGCTATAACCTCCCCCCCTTAAAGAATTTCGTCCCCGAAATTAAGCATAAGTTTTCAAAAATAGGTTTTTATCAATTTCCAACAATATAACATTTCAATATTCAAACAACCTGACCCAATACCGGTCATTCCATCTCTTACCAAGAAGCATCTCACAATATGTAAAACAACATATATTTCAACTTGCATTATCAGCATGCATTTCTTCAATTCAACAATTATCAATCTATAAGATTCATCATTTCGTATCATATTCAATGTTCATGATACATTTCCAATTATACAATATATTCAACATATGCAATGTTCCATTAAACTTCCATTTTGAGGCAAGTTTCAAAATTCTTCCATTAAACCAAAACATTAATCATGTTTTCCAACCTAAGTTATATTCAATACACTTAAGGTTCAATATTACAACAAAATAAACAACAAATGCTCAAGCACCTACAAACAGATCCGGATATTTCTCTCGGACCTCCAACTCACGTTCCCAAGTGGCTTCCTCCACCCCGTGATGTTTTTTAAGAAAGCGACAAATCGCTCGCGCTGAAGATAGTGTGGAACCAATCTGGATCAAGCCAGGGTCCTTCTCAGTACTCACGTTAACAAACATGATTTCATTCATTAAGGGCTTAGCACGCCTCTCTTTCTCTTAGTTTGATCAAAGTTTTGCAAATCCCGAGGAATTCCTCCCTCTTTGTTTTCACCGCAGTGTTCAAAAAGTTTTGAAAAACTCAGGTCATTACAATGACTTCAAGGCGCAGGAGAGCAGGTGAGATGCTCCGTCGTTTCATTTAGAACTTCTGGCACAACTGGCACAAGGCAGAAGCGAATACAAGAATGTGAAAATCACTGCTGTTCATTCAAATCTGTTGGTGTAACTGGCTCCAGGCAGAAACAGACTCAAAACAAAACGAAAAGACAAACGCAAAACAAAATGGTGATGCCCGAGGTAACACCCCCGGGAATCACCCGACCTTTTGTACAATAGGACTGACTCGATACAACAAGACAGACCCTAACTGACTCAGTATGAAAAGACTGACTCAAAACAAAGAGACAGACTCAAAACAAAAATGACAGAACTGACTCAGTACCCAAGCCAGAGCGTACAAAAACCAGCATTCGCAAATGCTCAAAATAGTGCGTGCCATACGCCACATCTGAAGTAAACTGAGCCGCTCGCAGGTGGTTCATCCCCTGATCACATCACATTATCCCCACAAGTTCACTGATCAAGTGTCGATAGACTTTGCAGGACTTGGTGCGGGATGACCCATTGTCAATCAGATTTTGTATCTCGTGGCGAGACGGACGCAACTGTCGGTGTCATGACCGGTTTGTTGTGAAAAGACAGTACTTAGTCGGGTCATGCTTTGGAGGGAAGGATCGGGTAGAGGCCGTTGTTCTAACAGTTTCAGATGTCCTTTCCTGAGTAGGACCCCAGAGCTTTAGACAAGGCATATAAAGCGGGGTGAAAACCCTCTTGCCTCGGGGTAGATAGTCCGAAGTTCGGGGGTTTGGATTGGATGCACCAACAAAGGGGGTGGCTGTTTTGGTGTGGTGTGGTGACCATCCACTTCAGAAGATCTTGCAGCTGCATCACCGCTGGTGGTGCATTCGAACTGCGGTTGAATGCCCTCTTGGGCTGCTCTCGGTCTTGGTCAATCAGCCCTGTTTCATCGCATCCTCGATCTGTACTCCCATCTCATGCAAATCTGAAAAGGTAGGGAAGGGGAGCACGATCATTTTCTGCATTAGTTTGGCTGGAGGTTGCGCACAACCATCCGAATCTGATCTTTGTCGGAAGGCCTTGTAGTCATCATTGAGGCCTTTGCTCTCCATCTCGTCACGAACTCTGAGAAACCTTCCTTTGGCTCTTGGCGGGTGACTTCAAGATCACTAGATGTGACCTCAATCTGTGTGTTGTAGGAGTATTGATCATTGAAGGCCTCAGCCATCTCTTCCCAATTCTGTTTCACAGAGTTCTCCAATTTCGCATACCAGATTGCGGCTATCCCAGACAAGGTTTGGCCAAATAGTGACAATTTCTGGGCTGTGGTCAAACCCATTGGCCTCAAGATATCAGAAAACAGTTGGAGGTGCACCATTGGGTCTTCAGAGCCATCGAATCGATCGATATGTGGCATCTTGAACCGATCCGGTAATGTCACCACTGAGTCGGTATAACCATCCTCTATATCAGGAATAGAGTGGGCCCCCTGAGACTTTTTGAACAATTTCTCAAGCTTGCTTACTTTCAATGTTGTGGGGTCCGCTTTGAACTCAAAGGGGGAGTCTGGTAGGTTGGTGGGTGTTTTAGATAGCTGGGGTAGAACCGGGGGCAGAGCCGGCCTTGTTGGGATGTCTGTATCCTCCTGGACATTCCGGACATTCGCCGTCTCCCCGGGTATTGGAACTCTTGGTGGGGGAGGAGCTTGGTGTAAAGCTGATGCTCCAGTTTGTTGCTCTAGCTTGGCAATTGTCTCTGCCTGTTGGGCTATGACCACGGCCTGTTGCTTGGCGAATTTCGCTTGACGGACAGCGTCTTGCTGCATGGCTTTCATACTATCCTGGAGTTGGCGCACCATCTCTTCCAGACTCGACATATTGTCCTGATCTAACTGCGCAACCGGTATATCTCCCTGAGTTAAAAACAGATATCTCAACCCAACTGCGCACAGGTGAGATGGATAATGACTGCTGATCCGAAGACTATTGAACTGATGATCTGTGCTTGACTGGTATTTTACCCTGCCTCTGGCAAAGGAACACTGATTGCCCTTGAACTGAATCTCTGACCGACAAAGTCTATCAGCACAAGTCCAATGTACCTGGGGATATTGGAGCCTTCTGAAGCTATAGTTCCAAGACTACCCTAGCAAAAGAGAAAATAGACAGCATCTCAGCTCAATTTCACTGAACAGATATGAGCATAGCGGAACGACTGTACTCCATACTGATCTGTTCCCCAATAACTGTCCCAAACTGATACCCTCAGGTAAACTGAATTCCCAAATACTGATGCCCGCAGGCCTGATGCCCAGACTTGCAAACTGATACATGCATTCCTGTAGAGACGCACTCTAAAAGCACATAGCAGTAAAAGTGAGAGCCAAAACACCCCTATGTTGGGGTAGGGTTTCCCTGTCCTATTTTGTCAGGAGCTAGGGTTTCACTACGCACGCAGCGGTTTCAAACAACCTATATCGGGTAAGCAACCTGTCCTAGTTTGGAATGGTCACTATGGATTCCGATATGCACTAGGTCGAATGGTCAAAAGGGTGCCCCGGTAAAACCGGGGTTTGTGTTCCCATACTGGCAGAGCCCACAACCGGTCAGCCTTATGGTCATGCCTTGACAAGACAAGCCTCCGGCAAACCGTTCAGGAATAGCAGATGGCAACACGGTGTCCTAGGCGCACCAATGCAAATGCAATGCAAAGAAACACATAAGTGTATCAAAACAAGATATCATGAGTTCGAGTCAAGTTCTCTAAATCCCCAGCAGAGTTGCCAGAAACTGTAGACGTCCCCGAACGCCCCGGGAGGGTATGAGCCCCCCGTTCCATTCGTTTTAGGCTCACCACAGTTCAGGACTCAAATTGTCACGGTTCGTAATCTGAACCAAAGAGTCCAAATTCGGCAAATCGTTTTGAGAAAACAGATTTTTGAAAGAAGTGCCAAACATGGACTGCTTTGCCAGATACAGAGTCGCCACCTAAATATTTTATTTTTGGGAAATTTAGGAAACCCTGACTCGTTTGCCTAAGGCCACGTGTCCGTCATCACCAAAGTTGCCTCGGTTCGGGAACTTGGGTACGATTGGGGAAGGTCACTTCGTGAGCACCCCCGCTCGCCCGATCAAAGATCGGCCTCTACTAATCATGATATCTAGTTTTGAAAACCTTATGCATTCTTATTCCGATTATTAGCCTAGATTTACTATGTGATGCGCACAGCATACAAGTATAGACTGAATCGCCTGAATTGGAACAAAACATTTCATATTTATTTTTGAAAGTGGTTTGCTACTCGCAAGTAGGCTTAAAATGCGGATTTTGCCACCCTCGGGTGGGTTTAGAAAACATGATTTTGCCACTATCTAGTGGGCTTAAAACTCACAATTAATGAATTGTTCCAATTCAAATAACCCAACCTTCACCCACAGGCATTCAGGCAGGTATATCACATAAGCAGT
This sequence comes from Camellia japonica, assembly GCA_030407325.1. Lineage (NCBI taxonomy): Eukaryota > Viridiplantae > Streptophyta > Magnoliopsida > Ericales > Theaceae > Camellia > Camellia japonica. Next base: position 65,609,906 of record JAPPVO010000002.1, read on the forward strand.
TAGCCTCATGGTAAGCATGCTATCATGGCAGTCACTCACACGCATGCAAGGATGCTAAAACATAAAAACTTACTGAGTACTCCGAGCCAAAACAGAAGCTATGTTAGAAATCAATGCATGATCCTAACTATACAGAAATGCCTAATGCAACACAGGCAGGAATGCAACTATAATAGGCTCGGCTATTCTAAAGATGGCATGTGAAATGCTACAACTAACAAGTATTCAATTCGGAATTGAAATACAATGCAGTTAGTATGATGCGTCGAGCCCGGTGCATGCAAAACAGATGAATGAATGCAAACATGCTATCATACTGTATGCTAATTGAAACATGCCCAAATCTAACCATCATAAGCTGGTAAATAAAAGGGAGAAAGACGTGGGGTTGGAAGACATACATCACACACACGCACACTTATTACAACATTGCCCTCGCGCGGAGGGTCCGAATAAATAATACAGTCCCAAATAAGTAATACAGTCCGAATAAGTACAAAACCCTAATTAATTAACAAATTAATCTAGGAAAGCAGTAAATTAGCCTATGGACTGCCTCAGCTCTGCCCCGGATGATGAATGATGTATGTTTGAGTTGCCTGGCGCGGAAATCCATCGCGATGCCCCGATTAGCCTCTGTTTACAATTGAGCTCGGAATATTGCGCGAAGTCCCAAGAGATTGCCGGTTTCTGATTTGCTGCAACAGAGAGCAGGAAAGGGGCATGGCAATGTAATTTCACATATGTATGCTTGACTACTCTACAGGGAGCGTAGTCCTCGATCCTCGTGCCACCAATCACGCATATCGATGCATGATGGCCGAGGAGTCGAATTGCACGACTTAATATGGAATGAATGCACATGAAAACATAACAAGGCCTAGACTCCATCATGGATAATCTGGAGTGTCGGCGACAGGGAATTGAGACACGTTCCGTCACTCAAGGTATGAAACGTCCCTCGTTTCCCGTGCTCGGGCTAACTCCCATCCCAAACACGATGCAATATGCATGAGATGCATGAATGCAACTAATATACAACCTAGCATACACAATGCTATGAAATGGCATACACGATGCATGAGGTAACATGGCATACACAATGCGCTAACATACAACCTAGCATACACAATGTTATGAAATGAAATGGCATACACAATGCATAATGGACTTACACCAACACGAGTGGACCTTAGCCACACTCACATAAGTGGCCATTAGATGAAAATGAGACACTCGAAATGCGCGCACGCGTGCACGCAAACCGAGGACCGAACCTAAGGCACGAATGCCACTCTACCAAAGCATGGTAAGGCATGGAACATGGTATGCAAACATGCAAATTTCAGCACTGAAATATGATGCTAAACAGCCCCGAATCATGAAAACATGGCACCCGATGCATGAGATGAGACCCGAAACTCAAAACTGGGCACATGGAATGACTTATAGCTATACAAAGCATGCATTATTTGAACATGAAGCATGAAGACAGAGTCAAGGCAGTCCTAAAACATGGACTTTTCCAGTTTAAAGCAAGGCCAAAAAGTGCTAGCAAGATGGACTAAAGTAGCATGCGATTTTGACTAGCAAACATGATTTACATGGCAAGTGTATGATGCAAATGGAATTTCCCCAAACCGTCGAAAATCAGTGAATAAAACATGTGAAAAAAGGCCCAAATAACAACTGATATGCAACCATGGTATGCAAAAATGATGAGCTCCTTTAGATGGCCATACAAGGAGTTATTAGGCACATACAAGATAGACAAGTGACATGGCATATAAAACTCTGAAAAACAAATATGATAGTCCCAAAACTCACCAAATTGGCCCCAAAATCAGTCAACAAAGCATGCAAGATAGGGCCTCTTTGGAAGGCCAAAATGACTACCAAACAAGTCAAGGAGAGAGGGGGTCACCCCCCTCTGATTTGGAGGTTCAAAACGGCAGCTAAGCCACTGAAAATCCACTGGATTTCAGTGTGTAGAAGGCCAAACAAAGCATGCAACAAGAGCTAGGATATAAGGCTCAAAATGGGAGGCTACCAAGCATACAAGATAGCATATAACCTTAAAAAAAATGAAATCTTAATAAAATATGAAGATGATGTCAAAAAAAGCCTCTTTCCAGTTTACAACATGCCTCAAAAATGAATACAAATAGGGCTAATCTATAATGCAAAAATGGCCCTAAAAGTGAGAATAGAGACAATCGACAGAAGCTGGCCCCAAATGATGAAGATCCCTTCAATAAAGTTGAAGAGGGGATCAAAATAAGGCACTTTACAGTTTACATCAAGCCACGAAAATAAACACAAGTAAGGTTAAACTAGCATGCAAGAAAATGGGCCTAAAAGAGGGTAAAAGAGACAAGTGGTAGCTGCTGTCCTCAACAGAGGAGAGCCCTTTCAACCAAGTTGAATAGGGGCTCAAAAAAAGCCTCTTTTCCAGTTATGGTCCAAATCCAAAACAGCTCACAAATAAGCTTAAAATACTATGCAAAAAAAAAAGCCTAAAAGAGAGTTATAGAAGCAAGTGATAGAAGAAAGCCTCAAACAGAGAAAGACCCTTAATCAAACATGAAAAGGGGCTCAAAATATAATCATTTCTAGTTTGGGTCGGAGCCCAAAAATTCTTGAAAGCAAAGCTTATAAATGAAGCAAGAAAAGACTAGTTTAGGGGAAAAGTGTGCTTACCCTTGAAGAACAATCTTTCTAGCAGCTTTTGTCCAAAAATCTGAGCTTCCAACCTCTGAAAGACAGCCTCAAGGTGTTTGAATGAGTGATGGAGGTCTTGTGCTATGAGGTATAGTGCAAAATGCAAAGAAATCCAACTTCCAAGCTCTAACCACAGCAATATAGAGAGAGAGAAACCTTTTTGCCCTTCAAAAAACTCAGAACCCTCTGAAATGAAGGAGCCCCTTGCTTATATAGAGGAATGCAAAGCTAAAGCTTCTTGAACAAGCTTGGCAAGAGCTTCATCCCTCCATACACGTGTATGGAGGGCAGATATGAGGAATCCAGCTGGTACAAAAGATCTTCCCGGAAACCAGCTGAAATATGGGGGGTGTCGGCCATCAGCAATGGCCGGCCGTGCCACACTGATGGTTGGCAGGTGTTCACCAGTAGCCGGCAGGGGCAAGCCATGGCCGACAGTGCCATGCCATGGCCGGCAGTGCACCACAGGGGCCACCCTGAAAGGACCAGGTCAGGGTCCAAAAATGAGACAAAAAAGATACAAGGTTCGAGAAACCCGAACTAGTGACGTCCCGCCGCGACAGTCGAATGCTGGGCGAGCAATCGAACCAGCCGTTGGGTGTACCTACAAGCACAACCAAGTCTTGAGGACGGTCAAAAATGGGGTGTCTACAGGTTTCACCTCTTGAGGTAGGGATTCCTACTCATTCTTATGTGCTTTGACATAGACATTGAGTTATTTGTATAGATGGGTTGATTTGGAAAGTTAGGGTTTGAAATGTGTTATTTTCAAAAGAGGGGTTTTGTTGTTTTTGACTCATGTATGTATATTTTGGGTCTAAAAAGGAGATTGTTGATGTTGTTGTTAATATTTGAGCCTTATATCGAGAAAAATGGGGAAAATGCCATGTTTGGGTATATTTGGGTCATTAGTGTAATTAATGGCAATTGTTATGGAAATGTGAAATTGAGTTGGAAATAATGGAATGGGCTCATTATGAGTTAAAATAGTGGGGTTGGATTTATTAATCGCTCACTTTAAAAATGTTGAGATTATATATCTGTTGAGGCATTTATTATCTGTTTAGAAATAACTGTTTTGGGCTATCGGTGGAGGATAGTCTTGATTGTTGTAGACAATGCATGATGATTAGGTAAACTAAAACTAATCAATTGGATATGTCATCGAATATGACGGTTAGAATAATACATTGAATTTATGTATTCATGGATTATGTATATGATGTGTGTTTATATACATTGTATTGTGTGAGAGGAGATAGGGGATGTACTCCACGGTTTAGGGGAAGATAGGGGATGGACTCTTAAACCGGATGTTATATGGGAGGAGATAGGGGATGGACTCCATTGATATAGCGAATACGTGTATCTATTAAATTATTGATACAGCAAATCTGTGTATCATTTGTGAAGTATGGAAGTGTTTTATGTATTATTGATACAGCGAATCTGTGTATCTATTGTGGCTTATGGAAGTGTTTTGATATGAGTTGTTGTCTTATTTGAATTGTTGAAATGGAAGAGTTATTGATACGAGATATAATCTCATTTAAAGTATATGGCCAGGTTCTGAGCCAGGATTATGAATTGAGAAACTGGATAAGTAATGGAAATGAAATGAAGCATGGGCACATTTGTCATGTAATTGAAATAGGTTATGAATTGATTCATGTGAGTTAAACATTTGCCAAATGCTAATGTTTTAGTTATTGCTCATATTATGTTTAGCATATCTCTACTGGGCGTTGACTCACCCTATATGGGACATCATTTTCAGGTAAAGGTAGTATGCCACCTCCAAGGGCGTAGTTTGGGAGGCTTGAGGCTGTTGGACTCCTTTGTTATTTTTGGTTGTATTACATGTATACTAAGCCAAGAGCTTATTTCATGTAGAGTTAGTACTCTATTTTGTAACCAAGTGTTGACTTAGAAAGTTGTAAGCCTATAGGGCATTTACTTTTGTTGTCAACATGTAATACATTTTGTAATGAATACTTTGATGAAATGTAATTATGCTTTATTCTTTTATATCTAAGCATGTCAAGAATGTATGATTTATGAGTTTATTTTGAGGGCGTTACAAAACTAGTCAAACTCGACTTGTTATCGGTTTGATTAAAACTCATTTAAAATTCACTAAAAAGGTAAACAAACAAAACTTGAACGTATTTTGAAACTTCTTGAGTTTTTAATTTGAACTTAAACAACCGAATACTTGTCTTGTCTCGTTTCATTTATAGCCTACCAACAATTTAATTGTGTCAATTTCAACCGAAAGTATTTAAGAGTTTTAAAGTGGTTGACATGGCTAACACCATCAATATTCATCATTAGAATCAGGAGTGTTTTTTGAACAAAAACAATACACCTAAAAAAACACATCCATTTACAAATTGACAAAAAAAATGTTAGGGACAAAAAATGAACCAAATGCATATTTTAGAAAACAAAATTTGTAATTAATCCTTTTTTAATTTTTGTTGTGGTGTAATTTTTTGTCCGAAAAATGCTTATGATTTTAGCAGTGAATATTGGGGGAGCGGGGTCACTGCTGTGCCCCCTTCCTGTTGTGTTCTGCTGTGCCGTGAAACAGCACAGTTTTACCCTCTTTTTATTTTTTATTTTTTATGTTCTCACTATGAATTAAATCTAAACCCTAAACCCTAAACCCTAAAATAAAAATAAAAAAAATTTAAAAATTAAACCCTAAATCCTAAAATTAAAAAAAATAAATTTTAAGAATTAAACCCTAAACCCTAAAATTAAAAAAAATTAAGAATTAAACCCTAAACCATAAAATAAAAAAAAATAAAATTTAAAAATTAAACCCTAAATCCTAAACCCTAAATTCTAAACCCTAAACCCTAAAATAAAAATAAAAAATTTAAGAATTAAACCCTAAACCGTAAAATAAAAAATAAATTTTAAGAATTAAACCTAAACCCTAAATCCTAAAATAAAATAAAAAATAAATTTTAAAATTAAACCCTAAATCCTAAAATAAAAAAAAAAAACAATTTTTAAGAATTAAACCCTAAACCATAAAATAAAAAAAAATAAAAAATTTTAAGAATTAAACCCTAAATCCTAAAATTATAAAAAAAAAAAATCCCTAAACTCTAAAATAAAAAATAAATTTTAAGAAAACTCTAAACTCTAAAATAAAAAAAACAATAAATTTTAAGAAAAAAAAAAAAGAAAAAAAAGAAGAAGATGAAACACTGTGAGAACATGAAGAAAGAAGAAGAAGAAGAAGAAGAAGAAGAAGAAGATGTGAAACTGTGCCGTTTCACAGCACAACATGAACACAGCAGGGAGGGGACACAGCAGTGACCCCGCTCCCCAATATTGGAGGTAGTAATTATGGATACCACTGTAATATGCATTTAATAGTTTGGAAATGAAAATAACACAAATTAAAAAACCAAAATCATATAAACTGCATATTTTGACAACCAAATTATATAACTAACCATTCAATAAATGACTTCAGAATGAAAAGCCCATATGGACTATTAGAAGCTGAAGTTTTAATTAAAATCAAAATGCGATTGCATTAAATAAGTTGTTACTAAAATCATATTTCAAAACATGGGACTTGAGTTGGGAACGTATAAATTTAGGAGATAGAGTTGAATTACCTGCAGATTTAGAGTCATTAATAGAAACACAGAAGTCTTGTAGAGAACGTAAGTCAGAAGCAGAGACTAGTGCAGAAGCTAAGGTCATGATGGCTATGCTTACAAGGATAAAGTGAGTGCCCATTTTAATTGAAGAAAATTGGAATTTCTATGCCTAATTGCGCTTGAAAGGAGGGTGGTAGTGATTTAGTATGGCAAAAGTGTCCATTTATAGATAGACAAGAGTAGTTAAATTTGTTATTATATAATTTCCAATACCAATCAGAAAAGACTTACCAAGTGGCTAATTGTTTTCAGCAATCATCTTTTTTTTTTTTAAAAAAAAAAAAAAAAAAAAACATGAACGGTTCTTCAACAACTGCAACCATTTCTAGTTTATTTTTTTGATTGCTTGCATCATTCTATTGATTTTTTTATTATATATTTTAATTATTTACTATTATTTTTTTTTATTAAAGACAATTTTAATTGTCCCACCCTGTCATCTAATATAAACTTTTATGAATAAACTTTCTGAGAGTTTTTGCGTCATGTTGAGAGTTTAGAGTCCCAATTCAAAGTAAAGCTAAATTTTTCAATAAACTATTTTTCAATTATTGAATGACCTCTGTTACATGTAATGGAGAAAATCTCAATCCTTTAACAACTGAACTTGTGTGGGTTCGTACTTATATTAACTTTCATGAATTTTCTCACTACACCTCTTATGTGAGAGCACAATTTCCTTGAGAGAGGTGGGTGTAATGAGAAAATTAGTAGGCGTACATAGAAGCACCATAAAAAAATATTTCTTCTTCATTTTTTTGTTCCTTTAATTTTTTTAATTTTTTTTAGTTCTTTTATATTTTTCACATAACATTTTCTCTCTATTGTATTTTATAAAGAAAATGCAGTAGAAAGTAAAAAAGTTATGAGAAAATCTAGAAGAAAATGAAAAAATAACGTTTTGCCCCCAAAAAAATGCTTAATGTGAGAGTTACATGACAATTTGTGTTAGACAATTAAACGCTAAACTAATAGAAGGATCACATTAACTTGACTAAAAGTGTAAAGAATTAACTGTTATGAATTACAATTGAAAAATAACAAGGGATCAAAATGAGATTTGACATAAAGTGCAGGTGCTAAGTGTAATTTACCCTTATTATTATTTTATAAAATTGTGTTTATTATTATTATTATTAAAGTAAAATGTTGTTTCTGCTTGATTAATACAGTTACTACTAGCCCACTAAACCAAATGATTTTAGTTCATGAGAGCATTGAAAAGAAAATTTCAACTAATCACCCACTATAACAAATTAAGATTTTAGAAATAAAATATTTTGAGATGGACTCACTTTTTAATAATGATATATTTTGATATATTTTTGTTGCTAAAAGTGTTGTTATTATAGTTTTAGAGAGGAAATTGGACATTTAATGATGAATTAGTATATCCTTTTAGGACAAAAATTTGTCTCAAAATATAACTTTTTTGAGACCAAATTATTTTGTTTTTAAAAGTACATTTATTGGTGACCTTTTAAAAAATTTATCTCTAAAATTTTTTTTATTTTTATTTTTTATTTTTACTTTTCGGGATTACCTTTTGGCAACTATTCTCGCAACGATAAAAATTAATTCTCAAATATTTTTTGCAACAAAATTTGCACTTTAGGGATCAAAAAATTTTGTTCCTAAAACTCTTATATGTTGTATGCTGATAACAAATGTCTTTTAATATGAACTTTATTATTCAGTTTCAATGTTAATTAATTTACATGCTCATATACTATTTCTTATGAATAATATGAACTTTATTATTCAGTTTCAATGTTAATTTACATGCTCATCTACTATTTAATTATATAATTATTTTTCTTTTTTAATTTATCTCAATGAGTGGAATTACATGAAAATCTTAAATTTGAATTCGTTAAAGAGGCTAAAAAGTCAAGAACTTCAATTTTAATTCGCTTCTTTTTTTTTTTTTTTGGGGGGGGGGGGGGGGGGGGGGGGGGGCGGGTAGCTTTCGTGATTTATGAATTTATTCACCAAATTTCAAATGACTCCATTATTATTATTATTATTAGTATTTTTTTTTTTTTTTTATTCAACTGAAATAGAAAGCATAAACTGTTAAAGTAGCATTACAACACTAGAGGATCAGTCCCTTACAATACTCATTCCAGTCATATCATCAATGGCTACAGTTCTAACTTCATCTGATGGATCCTCCAATATTACCAAATGTTCATCTTGGGCCATTCCTATATTTGCTAACTTATCTGCAACTCTGTTTCCCTCCCTAAAAGTGTGACCGAGAGAGCAATTGCATCTTTTTAATAGAAACTTTGCATAAATGTCTTTATTATGCTCATTAAACATGGTCTCTAGATGTACACTTTTTTATTTTTGGGATCAATGTACATGAATACAGGAAATTTGAGTTTTAGTGGCGTTTTAAAATGCCGCTAAAAGCTTGAAAAATTCAATAAAAAGTTATAGCGACGTTTAATATTTTCGTTGCTGATACGGCCGCTGCAATAGCTTTACACCGTTTAGAAAACGTTGCTAAAAATATTAGACGACGTTTCTTAAAACACTGCAAAATCTTTCACATCTGTTACAACTTCCGTCACAAACTAACGTATGATGTCATTTAGTGGTGTTTTTTTTTTAAAAAATGCCACTTTTTTTTTGTTCCCCCCCCCCCTTTCTTTCGTTCTTTTTCTTCTCACAAAACCAGAATACCATAAGGCACATAAATGAATAGCAATTTGGCCCCCTAAAGAATTTCTGTTATTTGAATGTCACCTTCCAATCAAAGAACAAAAAACTGAAGGCTATATTTCTGTTTTCTAAATTTCATCATGTAGAAAATAAAATGTCATGTTACATGTAAGAGTAGTGTGCATCAAATACGCACACATATATGAAGCACCTTTTCCAATAATCTGCACAGAGAGAGAGTGGACAAAGTCAATATAGTTATGTGCTTGGCAGGGCTCCCTCTTATTAGCCATCAATAGAGATGCAACTACATCAAGAAGTCACTGTAATATGGGACCCAAACATAAGTTTTCCATCTTACCCCCTCCCCCAACTTTCAATCTTTTCCCAAACAACTCAAAAACTCCAACCTCTATGCTTAAATTGTTGCTCCAAAAGAGAAAATACAGGTTGCTTTATCTCTCATTGTAATATATGTACATGAGCATGCATGTTTATAAGATACTCAAACTCACTTAAATTCATTGCCTGCATTTGCACATTTCATGAGATTTTTACTACACAAAATATATGTACTCTTCAATCTAAAAATTAAAAATTAAAAAAAAAATTCACCAACTTCTCACAGAGCTCAAATGCCTGAAACAAGAGAGACATGTTGCGACTCTGGCCCATCTGAGTTTGTCAATGGAGATGATCTACTTGCCATTAAGGGTTTTGATGCCATATCTAAAGTCTTAATACGCTAGCACAAAACTTATATCTCCAAATCCTGAAATTTCCACACACACACACACACACACAAAACCATGAAAATTCAGAGTCTATCATCACAAATTTGTCCTTGGATCTCATAAACATAATAATAAAAAATAGCATATAAGACTGCTGCTGCATTAACATTTGAAATAGGGCAAAATTTGTATAAATAATCTCAATCAGCTTCAGCTCATTCCAACCTCTATGGTTTGTTTTCATTTTTGTTACCTAATTGTTGTGATGCAATCCTTTTTCTCCTTTCAAGTGATCTTTTGTTTTCAGCATATTTAGTTTGTGTAAGAGGAGCTAATTTGAGCCTACTAAATTAATTAGGCCTAACAGTCTAAGGTTAGTGGGCCTGAATTCATCGCAAGTCCAAGATTGGTGGGTTCGGATTTATCGCCATCAAACGGGCCGAATCGCTCTAAGCCTCAAAAGGGTTCGGATCCACGAACTTAGAGACTTACTCGGGCTTGGACTTGAAAGGGTTCGGATCCACGAATCTAGAGATCCGAAGCACTTGGCTTCGAACAGATTCAGACGCAATCTAGAAGCCACTCCATTAATGAGTTCCAGAACACTTACGGACTCGGAGCTTTCCGGGATCTACGTACCAAAACCATGGGTGTAATGGAGTCCGAACAAAGGACCCGATCCCGAGGACGGTGAATGGAGATAAATTCACTCTTCGATTAAACTAGCCTATACCCGGGTCAAGGTGGCACGATCTAGGGGGTCCCTGAGACTCGGCAATGTTTGCGGCAGGGCGTTCTCTTGAACTACCCCTGACCCTTCTGCAGCAGGATGTCCTCTGGGACTACCCCTGACTCTTTGGGATGATTGGGGATCATTGGTTAGGTGTGGCTAAGAAGAAGGGTTCGTCGAGAGGTTGATCTCCTCTTCGGGGTTTTCCTCATCCTCGGAGAGGTCAACTCCTCGGACAAGGTGGTTAGAGAGAATATTCCCCATGTGCCTTGCACATGGGCTCATCCTACATCAGAGGTGCCTATAAATAGCACCCACCATAGCTTTACGAGGATGGATTTTTGGAGAGACAACTCTTGGGAAAGAACTAATTTCCCTTCTCCATTATCAACCTGAGAGTGAAAGTGGGAGATCCATGGGAGAGCCTTGCCATTATTCTCTCTCTTAACTATTTTTCCTTCTTCTTCAGCCAATCTCTTATCTCCATCATCTCTTTGCTTTTATGTTCTTAGTTGTGACTATTGAAGAATCTAAGCCTCTCATAATTTTCTAGAGAATTCGAATTTTTCTTCAAAGATCTTCGAAGATCTTCGAATTTTCCAACAACTTTCTTGAACCCTCTCATACATTTGGTGACTCTGCTGGGGAGGCAGATTGGTTAATGGTCTCAACGAGATCTGGAACTCATACAACACCGACAAAAATGGCAGATAATGAGACTCATCAACAAGGCTCTTCCAATGGTGGTGATGAAAGGACTCAAGTTCAAGACTCACCTCTCATCCTTGAAGCCATTTAAGAACTCCAATACACTTAACAAGAGATTCTCACGACCCTTCAAAATCTCACCCACACCATGTTGGTGATGGGTTCGAATTTCGCACCACCAGTAACAAATGGAGGTCAAGTCAGCATTGACAAGCATCAACAATTTCATGGTAATGTTGGAAATGGTCAAAACCATCAAGATCTACCCCAAATTCTCCCTGAAGTTGTACAAAATGGTGTGCAAAATCAAGTGCTAGGAGAAACAAGTAATGGCCAACCTGTGGCCTATGGAGCGCAAAATCACGCACCTGGAGGATCGAGCCATGGTCCATCGGTGGTTGGAGGAGTTTCCGGTGCGATGAATGGTGTTCCAGCGAATGTGGGAGTTCAAGGATGGCCTACAGAGATTTCTCTACAAAATGGTGCTCCATCTATGCCTAATTTTGTTCCATCGATTGTAAATTCTACTCATGTACCGAGTGGGTCTCCTTTGGCTCTAACGCCAAGTTTGCAAGTCCAACCTAGTATACCGTGGCATGCAATGAACTTTATGGGACCCAATACAACGTCCCATCACCAAATGGCATGTCCATAGGTGCCGATGGCCAATATCGTCATGCGTCTTCACTGATGATGAATTCTCAGCACCCAAATGGCCAAGTCACTCCAAGTTCAGTCTTCGGGTCTACAAGCCAAGTTCTGGAAATACCACCATCAAGTTCTCTCCCTTAACAATTTCTCACCTTTGTAGATGTGCAAGCCATGTTCGAGCTAGAACGGAGCAAGAAAACTTTACCCTATTTGCCTGATCCAGATGTCAAGCCACCATACCCTATTGAGATATTGAGTTATCCATACCTGGAGGGGTACACGGTGCCGAAGTTCGTCAAATCGATGGCAAACAAGGAAATGCTCGAGAACATGTTGTGCGGTCATCGAGACTCTGGGTATTCATGGTTCAAACCACGTCTCCAGCTGAGAGGAGAATTCTCCAGTCCCTCACCGACCGGAGCATTATAGTTAGTACGTTAACTTGACCCCAAAACTCTGTTCGGAGTTGGGAGGAGATGGTCAACAAATTCCACACCAAATTCTCAAAGCGGCTGAGAAAGTAACCGCACTTACCCTATGTAAGGAAAAGCAGCGGGAAGGTGAAACAATTCTCGAATATGTGAAGAGGTTTCAAGACAAAGTCGTAGACTATCATGAGGCTGTGGAGGAAAGCTACTTGGTCCAAATCTGTGTTAAAGGGGCATTGAACGATACAAGATGCTTCTAGTTAATCACAAGCTACCCACCTTCTCGGCACTAATTGAAGCATCTCGGAACATCAACATACCTCAATCTCAGGAGATCGGATTCGAGACTAGTTATAAAACCAGCTTCAAGTCATCCCGAGGACCTTCTATCACTGCGGCTTCCGGTCTTCTACCCGAAAGTCGCAGGAGAGGAATTCAGAGGTCAGAAGAGGAAATATTGCGAAGATGACACTCCTTTTTCGTGTAGTGTTGAGGAGGTGAAGGCCTTAGTTAAAGAATGGGTGGCAGACGGGGATTGAAATTGCCTCATATCGAAGAGTTTTTGCCGAAGAGAGACCGCGAGGGTCCGAATTATTGTGTTTTCCACCGATCACTAGGACATCCTACAGAAAAGTGTTGGACGCTTAAGAAGATTTTTAGAAAGAAAGTCGAAGCAGATGGGCTAGAGTTCGAAGAACAAGAGCCCCAAGATATCTTAGAAGATGTGGCTATGATGGAGTATGACGGCCACAACTCGAGCAGCAGGTGAAAGTTTTCTGAAGGACCTTGTGACTCTAGGGGCAAATGTCAACATTCCGTAGAAGAAGTCTATCCATGACATTTACAATTTGTATTTACTACATTGTCTAAGAATTTTCTATCTATCTTTCTTTCTTATGTTATGAAGAAAGTTATTTCCTCCATATTATGTATCTCCATTAGAAGTTATTTTCTCTACATTGTATATCTTCATTGTGTTATGTTGCTTGAAACAGTTTTCAATTTTTTTGTTGCCCCTCGAAGAAGAAAGAGGAATAATAGACTCGGTTACCAACTTGAAGGGACTTTTCTTGACGCAGTAGAAGTGTACTCCCACTCAGAGAGGGACAACCTTTGCTTTCATTAGTTGCCAAAATAGTGTGTGCTCCCACTCGGACCTCCAAAGAGCAGCTATTGCTTCCTTCAATGCAAGCTTCGAGGGTCTTTCTTGCTAAAGTAGAGTGTTGCACCCACTCGGACCTCCGAAGAACAGCCTTTGCTTCCATCAATGCAAGCTTTGAGGGTCTTTCTTGCTGAAGTAGAGTGTGTGCTCCCACTCGGACTTCTGAAGAGTAGCCCTTACTTCCATCAGTGCGAGCTTCGAGGATCTCTCTTGTTGAAGTAGAGTGTGTGCTCCCACTCAGACTTTTGAAGAGCAAATCTCGTTTCCATCAGTGCGAGCTTCGAGGATCTTTCTTGTTGAAGTAGAGTGTGTGCTCCCACTCAGACTTTCAAAGAACAAACCTCGCTTCCATCAGTGCGAGCCTCAAAGATCTTTCTTGCTGAAGTAGAGTGTGTTCTCCCACTCAGACTTTTGAAGAACAACCCTCGAGACTCGGTGGCCTATTAGAAAGGATCTTCTTGCCAAAGTAGGGTGTGTGCTACTATTCAAACTCCTGAGGGACAACCTTGCTTCCGTTTGGACTTCCGAGGGACAACTCTTGCTCTCATTAGTGCGGGTCTGAAGAACAGCCCTTGCTTTCATCAATACGAGCTCTGAGGAACTTTCTTTTCAAAGTAGAGTGGACTCTTACTCGAACTCTCGAGGGATAGCCTTTGCTTCCATTAGTTGCCGAAGTAGAAGTGCGCATCCACTCGGACTTCTGAGGGAGAGCCTTGTTTCCGCTCGGACTTCTGAGGGAGAGCCTTGTTTCCGCTCGAACTTCTGAGGGACAGCCTTGCTTCTGCTCGAACTTCTGAGAGACAATCTTTACTTTTATTGGTGCAAGCTTGGTAGACTCGGTTGCCTTCCAGAGGGATCTTTCTTGCCGAAGTAGGGTGTATGCTACTTTCGAACTCCTAAGGGACAGTTTTGCTCTCGTTCAGACTTCCGAAGGACAGCCCTTGCTCTCATTAGTGAAGATTCTGAGGGCCTCAGGGTCGTGGATTTCGCACAAAAATTTATATGCCTGAAATAGTAAAATCGACAATGAGACGAGCAATATCAATTTCATATCCCAATTCAGGCATTATCGGAATGGGGCAACATCAACAAATAATAATAATCTATTTATGCTACAATAATTTTATTCCTCTGAGCTAGTTCATGAAAATGCAACAATCAAGGTTTTGTTGCTCCGGGCCGGTTCCTCTCAAGCTGACTTAAAGCTACAATGATTAAACACATTTTTGGCATCAACTATTTATTTCCCGAGCGTCCAAAAGATTAACAAAAGCCAAGTTTCTTCAATGGAATTAGAAAAATTTAACGAGTATCTCATCTTCTCTAAAAAATCAAGTGCAAGTGTCCTCAAAGCTATAACGTTCAAACAACATTCAAGCATCAGTGATTCAACTTATATGAGATTAGCAATTTAAATTGGTTTCACAAAAATGGTCAACAACAAAGATTCATGGGTTGTACAATAAAGAAATTATATCTATCTCAAGTCAATTAACAATCAACAGATTTGGAGAAGCAAAAATATACGAAGCTAGCTTGGGGAGGGGTTGAACCAGCACAAACAGAAATCGGCAAGCTAAGGCCGATGCTGACCAAGAAAGATAGCAGGGGGCAGCGTCGGAATGAACTAAGGCTAAGAATGGCGCTCACAGAAGCAACGCGATTGAAGCCGAAGATGAGCCGACGGGCTGAGAGACGTTGTCCCTAGGCCGAAATGCTAAAGGAGATTGGGCTGATGGTGATGTTGAAAGTCACCAAATGTCAGGCACGAAGCACACATGCCGCGCGAGTTGACTGGTCGCGCTCACATGACAGATCCCGGAGTTGCAGCAGCGAGCAGTGAGCAAACGGACGAAGCTCTGGTTTGTTGAAGAATATATAATCTGTATCTGTAGCAGACGGAGCTGGGACAGGACGTCGACGGCTCGAGTAAGCAGCAACCATAGCTCATCTTTAGGGACGACGGCGGCACCTGGAGTGGCGGCAGGATGGGTTGGCCTTGTGAGCAACTCGCGTTAGCTTTTGGTCTAGCGGCTACGGAGCTTCGTTGAAGAATAAAAGCAACCTGGGTTGGTCCCTCAGTTTAGAGAAGGGAGAGCGCCGCAACAGCTGCGCAACAAAAATAAAATAATAAGGAGCTATGCATTAGGGCTTTTGTCCTCTTTCTTAAATAGAAAAAGAGAGGGTATAATTTCTTGAATATTCCATCACAAAAAATTCTGTGTATACATATGTAAAGGAGGGCCCAAGCAGTTTACGGTTTTCAATTTCAAGAAGAACAGTGGGTTTCCACTTTTTTAGAGAGAGAAGAGGTGGGTTTCATGGTTTGTATATATATATATAAAAGCAGCAGAGCCGTGGTGGTACAGTGTTTTTATAAAGAAAAGTTTGTTTTGGAGTAAAAAGTTTGGTTATGGCGGTCCCTCACATATTCCACAAAAAATATATATTTTTATATATATAGAAAGGGCCATGCATTTTATGGGTTTCCAATTTAAAAAAAAGGAGAATCAGTGGTTTTCACTTTTCTAGAGAGAGAAATCGAGAATGGGTATGTTCTAAGATCTGGTTGTTTTCAATGGAAAGCTTATTTTGGGGTTTTGAAATTTCCAAAAAAAAAAATGCCCAAAAAGCAATATGTTTGTATATTGTGAAAAAAAAAATTCAAGTTCTGATTTTCTTTGAAAAAAAAAAAAAAAATCAAAGGTGCAAAAATATGTTTGCCAAACGTGGCATAAAGACAAAAAAAGATTCTTATTTTTATTAGTTGTCAACTTTACCCATAAATTACGGTAAGTCCTTAGCTTTATCCATAAACTCTGTCAAGACCAAACATTTCCAAAGACGTAGTGCAAAGCATGGCTGACAATGTGAAACTATGCATGTCCGAGAAAACTAAAATTTCTCATACACGCAAGGGGCAAATGTAAGAGGAGCTAATTTGAGCCTACTAAATTAATTAGGCCTAATAGTCCAAGGTTGGTGGGCCTAAATTTATCGCAAGTCCAAGATTGGTGGGTTCGGATTTATCGCCATCAAACGGGCCGAATCGCTCTAAGCCTCAAAAGGGTTCGGATCCACGAACTTAGAGACTTACTCGAGCTCGGACTCGAAAGGGTTTGGATCCACGAATCTAGAGATCCGAAGCACATGGTTTCGAACGGATTCAGACGCAATCTAGAAGCCGCTCTATTAATGAGTTCCAGAACACTTGCGGACTCGGAGCTTTCCAAGATCTACGTACCAGAACCATGGGCATAATGGAGTCCGAACAAAGGACCTGGTCCTGAGGATGGTGAGTGGAGATAAATTCACTCTTCGGTTAAACTAGCCTATACCCGGGTCGAGGTGACACGATCTAGGGGGTCCCTGAGACTTGGCAATATTTGCGGCAGGGCGTTCTCTTGAACTACCCTTGACCCTTCTGCAGCAGGATGTCCTCTGGGACTACCCCTGACCCTCTGGGATGATTGGGGATCATTGGTTAGGTGTGGCTAAGAAGAAGGGTTCGCCGAGAGGTTGATCTCCTCTTCAGGGTTTTCCTCATCCTCGGAGAGGTCAGCTCCTCGGACAAGGTGGTTAGAGAGAATATTCTCTATGTGCCTTGCACATGGGCTCCATCCTACATCATGAGGTGCCTATAAATAGCACCCACCCATAGCTTTACGAGGGATGGATTTTTGGAGAGACAACTCTTGGGAAAGAACTAATTTCCCTTCTCCATTATCAACCTTGAGAGTGAAAGTGGGAGATCCATGGGAGAGCCTTGCCATTATTCTCTCTCTTAACTATTTTGCCTTCTTCTTCACCCAATCTCTTATCTCCATCATCTCTTTGCTTTTATATTCTTAGTTGTGACTATTGAAGAATCTAAGCCTCTCATAATTTTCTAGAGAATTCGAATTTTTTTCATAGATCTTCGAATTTTCCAACAACTTTCTTGAACCCTCTCATACAGTTTGGAACTCTATACTAGCAGGATTAATTATGACATCATTTATTCTATAACTGTTACGGTTTGATTTATGTATTTTCAAGGAAGTGAATATGCTGCCTGGATTCTTGTCAACAGATATGCGGCTAATCATGTCACTATGTCCATGCATCATCTGAAATCTCAATTGAGAAATATCAAAAGCCTCAATCAATTTATTGAGGAGAGTGGGTTCAAGTTGAACTCTGAGAGAGGTGTGCTAGAGGGTTTGTGACAAATAACTTCTTACTTGCCTCCAATTTATTTTGTTGCTATTCAATCTTGAAACAGAGTTGTAATATATATATACATATATGTCTCTATTGCAGGTAAATCCCAATAATATAATGCTAGTAGTTGGTAACTGTATCTAGTCATTTAGTTGATGCAACAGTAAATAGGCGTCACATGGCATGATGGCAGCACCTAAATAGGACAAATTAAAATTCACAAACAAACTAAAATTAAGAACAGTTCTAACATTGAATTCAGTGGACTCCAGCGGCCTTCTTTCATTGAGTTTGTCATATCTACTTCTTCTTCTTCTTTCCTTTCTTTGATATGTGAACCTGCATTTGACAAGAACAAATAACATGAATAAAATGTTATATTAAAAATTTCATAATTAACTATTTACTCACTTCCTCAGACAAATGATGGCAATTAAATGATGAGGTGTATGCATGGGATTGTTGTTGTGAATGCACATGTGCAGCAGCTGGTGCAACAGGTCCAACTGCTCTATTCGTGCTTATTGAGCTTGGATTGTGCTTTGCATCTCCATTTCTACTTTCTGTTGGTTAAGCATAGCATCCATTATCTCCTTCATTTGCATCTCCATTTATGCTTTATATTGGTTAAGTTGCTCTAGGACTTGTGTTTGGATGATATGAGTTTGTTCTTGTGATTGCCTATATCCACCTCCAAAGATATCTGTCGGAGAAGGACCCAATCCATATGTTTGAACACAACCAGGTCGCTCAGGCCCTAGAACCTGTGTGATAATCTCTTCACTTGTAGCATTGGATTGCGCCCCAAGCTCTTTCATTTGTGTCTGCAATTGTTGATTAGTTAATTAGCCACTAATAAAATTTATATTAACAGAACTGATAAGAGAATCATGAAAACAATCACAGCTGTAGCCACAGCTGAAGCACTAGCAGCAAACACAGCCAAATGGATAGATTGTTAGGTCTTAGTTAATATGGTGGATAGCCCTGTGGAGGGTATCCCCTAGGTAGAGGGTGTTGTCCAGGAGGATATACACCAGCGCCATGAGCAAGATGTGAGAAAAGCCCTTTGTCACCATCATGGTGTTCATCTTGTTTGTGTTTGTCCTTCCTCATTGTTTCTTCAACGCAAGAACACTAATTCCTAAGAGACAGAGAATCAAATCCAACAATGCAAGTATGTCAGACTTATCACAAGTAGAGCATATAACCAAAAAAAATAATATGATGTTAAAATCCCATAAGCATTGATTGCAGTGATTCCATCAAACGATTTCAAGGTAATGAATACAATACCCATTTAGTATAATGGCTAGGAGTAGAAAAATTAGATCAAGACCCTACAATCCATGCAAGAAAGATGTTTGGGACAACCAATATTGTAGCTAATTAATCAGATCAAAGAAACATATTCAACCTAAGCTAATCAAACCAAGGAACAAAATGATACTATATTTGCCTTCTTTCTAATAAAAAACTTGTACAGAACACACAAAAGTAAGGGTCTACATTGGTTAGAACTCTGCATTCTCAACTTTAGTGATAAACATAAACTAAGTAGTACAGACATGAGACACGTCACACGACACGGACATACAGACATGACAATTTTAGAAAAAATGCAAGACACAATACGCTTGGGGCACATTAAAAAATTATATTTTTATAAAATTTATCTAAAAAGGGAACAAGAAGCGTCAAAGAAAATAAACGGGTTGAAAACTACAAAGAAAGAAAAAAGAAAAGGGACCAAATGAAGCTTAGTAACAAACATAAATAATCATATTAGCAGAAAGAAGAGAGAAAAAAAATAACCATGTCTCCAGTTGGACAAATAAAAAAAAATCAGCCAGCAAGGTGCATTATAAGCATATTCAAATCAATCAAACTAGAAAGAAGAGGTGCAGGTTCAGTGACATATAACATTTTTTGTGTAACAATTATATGTATTGCATATATACTTCTACAAATATACATACATCTTTGATGTTTCAGGTTCGAGTCGATGGGGGAGACACTGGTCTGTGTTGTAATCTAACTCTTAACATACTAATCGCTATATTGAGAGGGAAAATGAAAAAGAAAAAAAGAAAAAAGAAAAAAAAGGGCAAATTTGTTTGGCCAAAGAGAAGATGAAGAATAAGAAAATTTTACATAACATAATTGTATACTGGCCAATATTAAAAAAACTCAGTGATCCATTTAGCTACAGTGAAAGTGCAAGATCAGAAACAATTGGAAGTTCGAGATTTGGAAAATCTTGTATTGTTTATTAAGTATCCCATCCCATGAAAGCCAAAATCCACTTATAACTAAGACCTAACAATCTATCCCGGGGAGTTTACTTTCAAGGTTCTTGATTCAACAACAAATTTTCTTTTCTTTTCTTTTCCTTTCCACCAAATTCTTAGTTTGGCTGCTACATACCATGACCTCAGCAACTTTATCAATACTTGGTTTGTTATCCTTTGAGTACCCAACCATCCACACCTCCAAGCGAGTTGCAGGAACTCCATTCTTCTTATTTGTTCCTATAATTACTATTAAAATTAAGTAACAAAATCAAAATATATAATTTCAATTTGAAATATAAAGAAACTATATACCTCTACTCGAACAACTGAGAATGGTTTTCTGCCGATTATGTGATTTAATGTCTTTTTCTTCTGAATTTCTTTGTTTTCGTTTTTTTTTTCTATTACATATGAACACAAACACAAGATAATTTCTTAATTAACAAACTCATCTTATGAGATTACAATAGAGTTCAATAAACAATTTAATACAAACAATTCATTGAACTAGCAACATTAAATGATACATGTGCCTTCCGAGTGCCCCAATAATAGACCAAGCTCCGCCATTGATGCTCATGTACTCTTTCGGGTCGATGAGTTAACCTATCAACATCATTGTCGAATGGCATATACCTCATTTTTTAAACTCTAGCCTTCCACCTTCTTTATTTTTTTTCCAATAGATGTCAAACTAAACTTCTTCTCGTCAGCATTTGTATTAACCTGCAAATAATTGGCAACTTTAACTATTAAGTACTCAACAACAGTATACATACAACAGTAGACCAATAAATGAGCATACACACAGTAGGATGCCAACTTTAACTACTTGTAAATTTTGTAGTCCCTCAACTGACTCCTACTAACCACAATTGCTTCCACAAATGGTGCCTGTTTAAGTGACTAATTAATGAAGCAGCAAGATGTCTCATTTTGCCGTCATCAATTCGGCCCTCTACATGCCATCTCAGTAATGAAGTAGATTTGGATGACATGAACAATCTTTGAAGCCTTGGAATCAAAGGAAAGTATCTCACAATCTTCTGGGGAATTCTTTGTTGCTTCTTTTTATAATAATTCTTCTCACCCTCAAACTGTTTGTATCTAGGCGTCTGACACACTATGCAATCATCCCTACTAGCTGTCTCCGTCCAATACAGTGAGCAATCTCTTGGGCATGCATGTACCTTATGATAATCAAGGCCCAATTCCCTAAGGAGTACTCTCGTTGCATAGAACGACTTTGGCAAAGTTTCACCTTTTGGGAATGTATCCTTCAAAAGTTTAAGCAACACCGTGAAAGACTTGTCGCTCCATCCACTAAGGCACTTGATATGCAATAATCGAACAACAAATGAGAGCGTTGAAAACTTGTGACACTCTAAATACAACTCTCTTTCGGCCTTCTTCAACAAACTAAAAAATCTTTCAGTTTTCTTATCCGGGCCTAGTTCGATGTTAGAACTTCCTATCTCATTACTAGCAAGATGAACCAAGCTTGGTGGAGGAAGTCCGAACCCCTCATATATCATTTCATTGACTTTATCACCATCATTCGAATCACCGATATTCTCATTCAATGGCATAGACGCCGGTAAATCTTCCCCGTAAAAAATCTATCTGGTGTAGCTTGGAAGAAACCCATTGACTATTAAATGTTCCTCCAAAAGGTCTTTCTTTACTAGGTTGACATTCCGACACCGTTTACATGGGCATGTGACTTCATTTGATAGAGGATTATTTTGGCATGCAAGTTTAACAAATTCCTTAACCCCTTCTATATATTTTGGGTGCAACCTATGCTGATTTATTCAACTTTTATCCGTCTGACTTTGTCTTACACTACGAATGTCATTGCCAAATTAACAAAGTTCAAAATTATCATTTCATTTTAATTATTCTTAACCTCAATTAAGTACCTTATAATGCATGTGACATGACACCATTTAAGCGGTAGAACTACTAATGACAACATAGACTTGTGCTCTTGAACAGTTCAAACTGGACAATCCAAGAAGAACTTCATCAAAGATGACTAGGTATCTCTAATGAAGATTCTTGGACGGGTCTAAGGCTATTTATGCATGCATGGATAATTACTTGCTAAATTAACAACTGTCATGATTTTTATATCCCGGTGGTGCAATTTGAATCCGAACTATCAAGCTTACTAGAAGCATTTCTAGTATAAAGCAGATTAATGAAGAAACTAAAAGTTTCTACAATGCTCTCGATAGATTAGGATATAGAGCTTCATCAAAGATGAATAGGTATCTCTAATAACTATTCTACAAGAATAACTAGATTAATTTGCAAGCATTAACATCACCAAATTCCAATAGTTTAGTCAACAAAATTTAAAACCAATTAATTTGGAAAATTTATTCAAAATTAATTACTACACTCCAACTGAGTGATTGAAATGAGCATATAATCCACCATACATTTCCTGAATACACATAACACCAAATCCTGTTCTCACTCTAAACACCACAGCAATCCACATTCCATGAAATGATTCAAGTCCTATAGTTAAAAAATTATTAGTTGCATTCACCTACTAAACTCCTAAATCCTACTAAAAGAATGTTCTTTAACAATAACTTAATTGTTCTTCAATTTCAGTCAAGTGTGCTACCGACTATGAGTTTGTCTTATTTTGCCACCACCAAAAAAAAAAAAAAAAAAGCTACAAAAAGAAAAGAGACAAAAAAGAAAAAAGAGATAAGGCTATCCAATCAAAACATTCATCATCAAAACCTTCTTCATGGGAAGGGCGAAAGATGTCAAGGTGGATATTGCTAAGAAAGTTGGGAGTTATGCAGAGAGAAGGCCGTGGCGGCCAAAGATGTAGTGGTGGAAACTAACAAGAGTGCTATAGGGTAAGGAGGGAAGGTAAGTCACTCTATGCTGAGTTTTGCTGATTTAAGTACTACCGGTTATTATTATACAAAAATGGTACACAACATTTCTCTCTCATTTTCTTACTAGTCACTAGGCACAAACTAGGGAGTTCCATGTTTAATCACCCAAATGTATTGTTTAGATTTACTTTTTTTTATTAGTTGCACAGACCTTGTTGATAATCCTCTGTTTGGAAGCAACAAGATTTGAATTTGGTCATATTATGGTATTTGAAACTCAACAATTTTGGGTATCAAATTCAGGTATAAAGTGATTTGTTATATTATCATATCATTAATCAAATTATGTGATTCTCTGCAAAAAAATTATATAGACTCATTCATCAAAATAATGTGCATTAACAAGTATTCTGATAGGTTTTGTGTTTGACAGTGATACCTCCAACTCTGCCACATCATATCATTTAGTTTACTTCTTTTCTATGCATTTTTTTTTTAATGACACTGCTAGTAATGTTATGGTCACATGATAATTTCAGTTGCAGTTCACTTTCATGTGTTATATTCCCATATCTTATAGTGATAAATAGGTTACACAAATTGTAAAATTTCATCACTATATCCAATTTCTTTCCATCAAAACCAATCTTCTATGAGCATAGCATCATTTGAAATCATACAGGGAGAAGAAATAGGAGAGCAAGAATTTGGCGGTGGAGAAGTGGTTGAGAAGCCTACTGAAACCATCCAAGAAGAGTTTTAACTGGCAGTGCTAGAAGAACATGAAAGAAGGGAACATCGGGGAGGTGGTGGGATAACACCAAATCCTGCTCTTACTCTAAACACCACAACAATCCACATTCCATGAAATGATTGAAGTCCTACAGTTAAAAAATGATTAGTTGCATCTACCTACTAAGCTCCTAAATCCTACTAAAAGAATGTTCTTTAACAATAACTTAATTGTTCTTCAATTTCAGCCAAGTGTGCTACTGACTATGAGTTTGTCTTATTTTGCCACCACCAAAAAAAAAAAAAAAAAAAAAAAAGAGCTACAAAAAGTAAAAAGACAAAAAGAGAAAAGAGATAAGGATATCCCATCAAAACATTCATCCAATCAAAACCTTCTTCATGGAGTTAAAGAACAACTTCTCCAATGTATTAGCAGTAAGCCCTGATTTTTTTTCTTTTAAAGGGAATAAACAGTAAATACATTTTTACATACTTGTATCCTAATTGGTTTTATGCATATTTTTGTATCTCAACAATAAATCTTATTATTTGGGAGATTTAATCCACCAAATCCTAAATTCCATATTTTATACTTTTTATTGATATTATTGCCCTTACAGATGTGATACATTAAGTTTCTATTATAGAATATAGACTTGTACACACACACATAAATATAGATTTCTATCAAAGAAAGGGAATACAAATTGACAAACCAAAACAATGAACTCAATATCAGAGAGAACACACATACATGTATATATCTATTAAATAGATTTGAAAAATCAGAGATCTGAGTTCATACAAAACAAATGCATATATAATAAAAACTTACAAATTTGAGTTCGAGTAGTTTGGCAAGACAAAAAGAAGCGACCGATTGAGCGAGATCTAATAAAAACAGAGTAGCATAATAGACATGCAAGATGTCAGTTCCAATGTATACATTCTTCAACAAAAAAAAAAAAAAAGGGAGAGAGGGTGTTTGAAATCGAGGACCAAAATCGAAACTCACAAAATCAAAAGAGAAACGCAAATCTGGTGGCCTTCAAAATCTGCAACAAGTTCTGAAATTGACATATCTGAAATCGAGCGAGAGAGAATGTTTGAAATCGAGTGAGTTTGTTTGAAATTGAGAGTGAGATTGAGAGCTTCAAATTGAGGATTTCTGAGTGAGAGCTTTCTGAGTTTTGGAAGAGAGAGAGTCTGAGTTGTGGAAGAGTGAGAGTGAGAGTGAGAGACGTTTCGAAAGAGATGGAGTTTTGAATGGTGTCAACAAATTGACCCAAAACGATGCCGTTTTATTGAGATCAGAGACAACGTTTTAAAAACGTTGTATTTAACTAATCTATAATGGCGTTTTCATAAACGCCCTAAAAGAAACGTTACAATATCTAACTTGTCTTGTAGTGCGTACACCTATTTACTAGTATGTTTTAGAATTTTGTATTGTTGTCATCTTAATGCGTCATGCAACAATGCACATTAAATTACACACATATTATATCTAAGAGCTGTATAACTTTAGTAATTTAGCTGAAAAAGAATGATAATTTAAGCTTTAGTTTATTTGTTTTATTTTTTATTTTTGTTACCAAGAACCTTATTTCAATTCACAATAAACAATAATAAGAAGAACAAGTACACACACAAACACTAGATATACATGGTTTGGCGAGATGCCTATGTCTATGGTGGAGAAACGATCAAATCGACTATACACAATAAGGATTACAAAAACACTCCGCAGCTCTTTTTTCTCTCTTAACCCTAAAATGTATAAACTGATATAATATATAGGGTAAAGTCTAATGGACCGAAACTAACATTATAAGCCAGTAAATATCAATTTTGGCACAATTCAAACCTGTTTGGATTACAACGCACCTTTGATGCATCGCAGGAGGGCTATCCCGGCCCCGGACTGAATCTATAATAAATATAAGACACCTCAAAATATTTTTATTTTTATTTTTGCAGTGCTAATCATGCGATGCATAATGCCTGCACCAATATATTAATAAAAGTTATTGAATTCGACTAGTGTTTTTCACGAATACCACGCAAAGAAGTCTTCTATGTTAGATTTACCTAAGTTAATTCTTCAACTGCACCCATGCATTTTTTATTGGATAAACCTCAACAAATATTCTCCTTAGTGGATTAGTTCTTTTTTGTTTTAATAACAATTGGAAAGAAGAGAAAAATGAAAGAGAAATTGCACTTGTAACTGTATGATTTAAGTCCAAATATTACATTTGATGAGATAGTATCTTATCCATAAGTCAATCTCATAATTTTTTGAATTTTACTTTAGTTATTCTAATTTTGCTCGTGATTTGTTTTTGTTCACAATTCTAACCATAAAAAACAGAAGAATCATATTGCAATAAAGTTGAAAATATCAAATTTAAATTGTACAAATTAAAACTATGAGAACTAAAGTGAAATTTTATTCAAATTAAAAAGACCAATAGTTTAATTTACCCATGTTTATATAAAGGGTCATTTTTTTGATAAATTCTTTTTCTAAGTGTTTTATTCCATTTAACCTATATTATTTTTGATTATTCCATTGAGTCATGTTTAATGTAATATGACCAAATCATCATTTTAATTTTTTGCACATGTTTCTATTTTGAAACTAATACATAACAATAGTCCCTTATTTTATGGAGAAAATCTCTCCCTTATTCCATAGAGAAAATCTCTCCCTTATTCTAAGCAGAAAATCTCTCTTGCATTCGATGGAGAAAATCTCAAATTATGAATTTTGAACATTTTTATAATTTGAAAATTTTAAAAATAACACAACAAAAAATCTAAATGAAAATCAAAATACAATGTGAATTTTCACAGTAAATACCAAACATACAACTAACTTTTGAAAAAACAAAACACATACTAAAGTACAATGTGAATGTTCACAATAAATAACAAATATACAACTAACCTTCGAAAAAATAAAATTCATATCAAAATACAATGTGAATATTCACAGTTTATAATTAACATACAACAAGTCTTAAAAAAATCACTTACACCAATGTAAACATTTACACTGTAATGTGAAAATATAAAACAAAATTGAAAAAAGTGAAAATCAATTATTTCAATTGTTCAATGGTAACAAAAATGATTATTCAACTAACAAGTATAGTAACATGGAGAACTAGTGGTGAAGAAGGATGGAGAGAAGAAATGGAGGATGGCACGGTGGTGGAAGCATGGAGGTAGAGTAATATGGAATTTAGGGAGGATGTATCTATCCACTCTGTTTTTTGTGGATAATATACCAGAATCTATGGGGGCAAAAGGGTTGTACAAAATCTTCTCAAACTATGGCGTAGTCATGGATGCATATATCCCAAACAAGAGGAGAAAAATGACGTGATCCTTATTTGGGTTCATGAGGTACAATTGTTCTGTAGTAGCGGATATGGCAATACAAAAAGCAAATGGAATCTGGTGTGATGACAGAGCACTGAAAGTGAAATTGGCAGAGTTTGGGAAGGATTATGCCACAAAGTACAAAGTAGCTCAATCACCAATGTTTAGGAAGATGGATGAAGATAATCTTCATGTCACTGCCTGCTACCAAGGGAAGAAGACATTTGCTGAGATAGTCAAAGAAGAGGTGCATCAACAAACACAATCCGAATCATTAAAGCATATGAGGTAGGCAATGGATGGTTAGATGAAAGTGCTATAGCAAGACTAAAACTGTTCTATTCAGTTGATGACTTTCGGGTGGAAATAGTACGGAGAGGATTTGGGAATGTCAAAGTGAGAGTTGGAAGTGGCAGAGATGTGATCTTATCTTTTCAATCAGTGGAGGTCATGAAGGAAAATCTCAAGAGAATGAAGGACTGGCTCCAGGAGTGGTGTGAATCAGTTCTAGAATTGAAACAAGGGATGGTCATTGATCAAGAAAGGTATGTTTGGCTTAGCTGTTATGGTGTCCCATTGAACTTATGGAACTGTAACACATTCAACAATATTGGCAAGGTGTGGGGAGCTGTGATCGGGATAGATGATGCTACCTGCAATCTAAATTCCTTTCGTTATGGGAAAGTGAGGATAGCCACGAGTTATATGGAGCCCATTAATCAAATCATCAATTTAGAATGCAAAGGTAAACTTCATCCGATTAGGGTCTTTGAGGAGCAAAAAGTGAATATGCAATGCTTTTGTAAATCACATAAAGGGAGTAATGGCGAGAACTACAACCCACAGACGGATGATGAGCAGATTACAGAAACAGGTAGTAGGAATGAAGAGGAAGATGAATACGTGGAGGTCCATGGGCCAGGAGATGGACGAAGGGCTAAGGTGGAAGGAGATAGGAAAAAGGTTTCACGCGTCAAGGTTGATGTCTTGGAAGGGGAGGATATGTTGCGGGACGTCTCTGTGGTGGTTGAAGTAGAGATGATTCAGGATGTGTCAGAGGAAGGCGACACACGCGAAGGTGGCTCTGCAAGGAAGGTGGTGAGTTCCAAAACAAACGATGATAATGGAAGTCAAAGGCTTGACGGTGATGTTTTCACACCTGGTTTTATGAAAAGCATTAGTGTCTTAGAAGGTATTAGACATGGGATTCAATTAGAGGTGGATCTAAATTCGGCCCACTTGACTGGTGGCCCAAATTGTATTAGACCTGGGACTCATTTAGAAGAGGATCAGCATTGGACCCATTTGTTAGATGGTACTGATCAGCTTAGCCAAAATTATATAAAAAGTAATGGGCTGGGTTCTAAGGAGAATAGCAACCGATAGAGTTCTACGGTAAATGAAACCCAAAACCAAAGGGAGCTGGCTAATCATAACATCAAGGAGAAAGGGGCGTTGAGAGTGGTAAACCCAACTCCAAACAGAAAATCTAATTCGAAGGGGAAAGGGAAAGTATTGCGAGGTAAGCAATGGAAGAAGAAAGGGAAGATGGTTGGTGACAGAAATTCGGGAGAATCAAATCTAAATTTGAGGAAAGGAGTTATTTTCAGGTCTGCTGTAGCGGCTATTTCACTCTCAATAACAAGAGAATCCAACAGAGGAAGGTTAGTGTTGTCGGAGGTGGAAGCATCACTTGAAATTGGTAAAGCTCTGGGTATTGATTATGAAGGGAAAGAAGATTAAGTGATCAGTAAATTGAAAGAATTGGAAGCTTAGGATCTGGAAAGAGCACGGAAAAGGGATGGAGATGCTAATTAATTTAGCAAAATAAGGAGATATAGAGTATTTAGCAATGTTAAATGAAGATACAATCTTGGAATGTGAGAGGAATTGGGAGACCAGAGAAAAGGAGAAAGATTAAGAAAAGTCTTGCTGAAAGAAGAGTGGATATTGTGCTACTTCAAGAAACAAAGAAACCAGAAGTCAATGCTGAGTTAGTAAAGAATATATGGCCGGGTGATCACTTTGATTTCATGACTGTTGATGCTATTGGAAGAGCTGGAGGACTGCTATGCATTTGGAACCCGGAGGTCTTCCAATTGAAGGCTTGCTGTTGCAACCATAACTTCTTGTTGCTATCAGGTACAATTTTCCGTAGTTTTGAATGTGTTATCGTTAATGTATATGGTCCTAATGAGGTGGCAAAACGAAAAGAGGTTTGGGAGTGTTTAATAAGGCTAAAAACTACTTTTTTGGGGCCGTGGTGTATGGGAGGAGATTTTAATGAAATAAGAAATATCTCAGAAAGGATTGGGTGCTCTAGACGAGATAGAGGGATGAGGGACCTAAATTATATGATTGAACAAATGGAATTGATAGATATGCCTATGCTTGGGAGGAAGTTCACTTGGTGTAATTCCCAAGATAGAGAGAAATGGAGTAGAATTGATAGATTTTTACTTAATCATGAATGGGTGCAAAACTTCAATTTCAAACTATGGGGTCTTCCTAGGTTGCTGTCTGACCACTGTCCTATTCTTTTAATGGAGGATGATAGGGATTGGGGCCCTAGGCCGTTTAGGTTTATAAATGCCTGGTTATTGCATCCCAATTTTATACCTTTTGTGAAACAAAATTGGGCAGAGTTTATGGTAGAAGAGTGGGCAGGGTATAAGTGTCTGATGAAGTTTAAAGCATTGAAGCAAGCATTAAAGCAGTGGAACATGGAGGTGTTTGGCAAGATTGAAGGTAAGCTTAAAAGTGTAGAACAAGAAGCTCATGCTCTTGATTTATTAGCTGAAGAGAGATCTCTTTGGGTACAGAACAGGCTAGAAGAAAAGAAGTAAGGGGTGAAGTTTGGAGATTAAGTAGAATGTTGGAATGGATTTGGTTGCAGAAATCTAGAAGTAACTGGACATTTAAAGGTGATAGAAATACAAGATATTTCCACATACTGGCTTGTAGCAGAAATAGTAGAAATTCCTTGTGTTCAATTTTTGTGAATGGATCAGTGATTGAGGAGCCTATGGGAGTCAAGGAAGAAGTTAAAACTCATTTCATGAGGCACTTCTCTGAATCTTGGAGTATCAGACCTAAACTATTGGGCCCTTTTAAAAACATTGGAGGTGCTCAAGTGATGGAACAAATGGAGGCTGATTTTACAGAGGAGGAAATTAGAAAGGCGATTAAGAGTTGTGAGGGTAATAAGGCCCTGGGGCCTGATGGGTTCAACATGTCATTTTTCAAGAAGTGTTGGAGAATTGTTAAATATGATATACTACAATTCATGAGAGAATTTCACCAGAATGCAAGCTTGGTCAGAGGGATTAATAGCTCATTTCTTGCCCTAATTCCAAAATTTGATAGTCCATCTTGTTTGAATGAGTATAGGCCAATTAGCTTAATTGGTTCATTATATAAGATTCTTACAAAAGTGCTAGCAAATAGGATGAAACAGGTGATGCCTAAGATAATTAGTGAGGTTCAGTCAGCTTTTTTGGAAGGAAGGAACATTTTAGATGGGGTTTTGATAGCCAATGAGGTAATTGATGGATGGAAAACCTCTAATAGAAAAGGTTTGGTAATCAAACTGGATTTTGAAAAGGCGTATGACTCAGTGAATTGGGAGTTCCTATTTTCTATGCTTTCAAACTTTGGTTTTGGAGAGAAATGGGTGAGTTGGATGAGAAGTTGTGTGTCTTCTGCTAAGATTTCTATCTTGGTTAATGGGTCACCAACGTCTGAATTTAGTCCACAAAGGGGTCTGAGGCAAGGTGACCCATTGTCACCATTTCTATTTAATATTGTAGCAGAGGGGCTAAATATACTGCTGAGTAGAGCCAAGGAGTTGGGTTTGATAAAAGGGGTGGTGGTGGGTTTAAATGGTGTTACAATTTCCCATTTACAGTTCGCATATGACACTATCTTATTTTGTGAAGCTGAATGGGAGGAAGTGGTGAACATCAAACGAATCCTGCGATGTTTTGAGATCTTATCAGGTTTGAAAATAAATTATCACAAGAGTGTCATTTGTGGTGTTGGGGTGGATGAAGGGCTAATACAAGACTTTGCTACTAGTTTTAATTGTCTGAAACAGAAGTTACCTATGAAATATTTGGAGATGCCTTTGGGGGCTAATCCAGGAAGGAAAAATACTTGGAAACCTGTGTTAGATAAATTCAAGAAAAAATTATCTTCATGGAGGAGGAGGTTGCTTTCTTTTGCTGGGAGGTTGACTTTAATTAAATCTGTCATGTCCAATTTGCCTAGCTATTACTTATCTCTGCTCAAGATTCTTGTAGGGGTGGCCAAGGAGATTGAGAAAATTTAGTCAGCTTTTCTTTGGGGTGGATCTGACCTTAGAAGGAAGGTGCATATGATGAAGTGGGAGGTTATTACTAAAAGCAAGACTCTGGGTGGTTTGGGTGTGAGAAGAATTAGAATTATGAATGAATGTCTTTTATGGAAATGGTGGTGGAGGTTTGGGTATGAGCATCAATCTTTGTGGAAGGAAGTGGTATGCAGGAAATGTAATATAGGGGGTGGAAGATGGTTCTAAGTTGTGGTCTGATATCATTCAAATTGTCCTGTCTGATTCAGATTTATATAATTACTACCTTAATAGTGCCAGGATTGTGTTGGGGGATGGAAGGAGAGCACATTTCTGGTTGGATAAGTGGGCAAGTAATGTATGCTTCAAGGAGGAATTTCCAAGGTTGTTCTCCTTATCTACTAATAAGTATGGTGTGGTTAATAGCTTTTTCCAGAGAAAGGGAGTAGCTGGAAGTTGGACAGTGGGTTTTAGAAGAGCACTGTTGGCTTGGGAGGAACAGGAGGCTAATAGGCTGTACACTTACTTAATTCTGTAACTCCACTTTGCAATACTAAAACAGATGAATTGATTTGGGCAGAAGGTACATCAAGGATGTTTAGTGTTTCTTCAGTGTATAATTGGTGTGAGTCTTTTCTTGGGCCTAAGCTGGACATGGCAGGAACAATCTGGAATAATTGTGCTCCACCTAAAGTGCAGTTTTTTGGGTGGTTGGCTTGGCATGGCAAGGTTAAAACTTCTAGCTTTTTGCAAAGAATTGGTATCCTTGATGGAAATGCCAATATTGTTTGTGTGTTTTGTCAAAATGAGGTAGAAACCATGGATCATATCCTTCTCTTTTGCCCTTTTGTATGGAGGCTCTGGTCAAACATTGTAAAATGGTGGGGTCTTCAGTAGGTGTTACCTGGTTCTGTAAATGGATTGCTGCAGTGGTGGTTTGGGTGTAAAATAAAAAAGTTGGAAAAGCAAATTTGGGCAGTGATTCCCTTAGCCATTCTCTGGTCCATTTGGAAGCACAAAAATGACTTGTGTTTAGTGACATTCAACCAAATTGGGAAGAATTGTGTGATATTGCTAAGGTGAGAGTAGCAATGTGGATCAAGGCTTCTCCAATGGATGTGGTGTTCTCTGTTAATGACCTTGTGTTTAATCGGCAACAAGTACAATACTGGATTAGGAATGGTGGTTGATTATGCTCTGCTGCTACTGGTTCTGTTGGGTGGTATGCCCTGCTGCTGGTATGCTCTGCTGCTGGTATTGCTTTGTGGTATATTCGACTATTGGTTTGATCTGTTATGTTGTTCTACTGGGGTGTCCTGATACTGAACAGTTAATAATGCTAGTTGGTGTTGATCTGTTACTGAACTGCTGTTGATCTGAACTGCTGATGTTGATCTGTTGGGATACCCTCATGCTGCTGCCTTGCTACTAATGCCAGTTGCTGTTCCTAGACATAGTTTTTGCTGATATGTTTTTTGTGCTTGTTGCTCTGTTCATGAGTGGAATGACCTGCTAAATATGGACTGCAATGGGGTTATGCTGAACTGTCTATATGCTGAACCAATGCTCTAGCAGAAGGGTTATTGCTGAATAATGCGCCTGCTGTTTGCGTGTTTTTTTTTTTTTGTTTTTGTTTTTGCTCTGCATGTTGGTTACTCACCAACTTGGAGCTTGGAGTCGGTGCTAGCAGATGATTTTGGTGGGCATTTAGGTACCAACCTAGTTGGGATCTGGATGTTTCACTGTGATACTTTTTGCACCCTTCCCTTTATTGATATACATTATCATACTATGTATGTTTTTCCATCAATAAAGATTCTTTTTGCTGATAAAAAAAAAAAAAAAAACTAACAAGTATAGTAACAAAAACAACAAACATACAATGAACTCTTGAAAAAATAAAACTTATACCAAAATACAACATGAATATTCATAATTTATAATTAATATACAACTAGTTTTAAAAAAAAATAAACTCATACTAATGTGAACATGCACATTGCAACGTGAAAACATAAAATAAAATTGAAAAAAGTGAAAATCGATTATTTCGATTGTTCAATGGTAACAAAAATGATTGTTCAACCAACAAGCATTGTAAAACAAAAAAAATAAAATAAAATAAATTAACTTTTGAAAAAACTTCAAAAAAAAAAAAAAAAAAAAAAACTTATACAAAATACAATGTGAATGTTCACAATTTACAATTAACATATAACTAATCTTAGAAAAACTAAATTTATACCAATGTGAATATTCACACTGCAACATGAAACAAAATTAAAAGAAAATAAAAATGACTATTTCAATTGTTTAATGGTAACAAAAAATGATAACAAGTATAGTAACAAATAACCAATGATATGTGAACATTCATATCTTACAAAATATAATTATGCCCATATCTATATTTTAACACTTATTTATCAGATTTTCAAATGATGTGAAATGTGAACATTCACACTGATTGATAAAAAAATAGAAACAATGGCAGTAATAGAATTAGAAATCCAAAAAAAAATTCAATCACTCTAAAAACAAAACAATTTCACCCACATCCTCATCTTCATCTTCATTTTCATCATTATCATTATTATTAACAATCTATGCAATTTCACTATTCCACCAATCCAAATCAAACCAAACCTATATTTGAAAAATATGTTTGTAACAAATTTGACTAGATATAAACAGAGTTTCGACTTACAATAATGGAGAAATATAGAGTTTCGAACATAGAGTAATAATGGACGAACACAAAACTTCGAACACAAAGTGACAATGGAGGAACACAAAGTTTCACCGAAACAATGGAGGAACATAATATTATTTCATCGCCATGTGTAAACTAGAGTTTCAAAATCCTAGCATAATGAAATAATACCACAAATGTAAATGAAACTGATCAAAAAGAAAAAATGTGAATAATGGTAAATACCAAAATAGAGGTAGCAACAAAAAGGAAATGTGTATATCTTTTTTCTATGTAATACTTATCAATAATAGACATAAGAGTATAATAGTCCAACAAACAATATAAATCAAGAAAAAAGGATCTCATGGAATAAAAGTATAAATACATAAGACTAAATATGTTATAATTTTCTTTAGTGGGCTTATTAAGTTAAAACACCTCCAAATATGATTTATCAATAAAAAACCTTTATATAAATGCATTCACTTATCTATATCTTATATTAAAATAGTGCTATTAATTGCACCTAACTACCTAATTTGGACCCACCTCGTCATAATTTTTTTTTTAATAATTTTTTTATTACAAGTTTAGGTATTACAAAATTTCCATCCTACTTTTACGTGTAACCTTTTAAACCCTAACCTTAATTTTAAACCGCTTGACTATCACCACCATCAATTGCCACTCCCAACCCCCCTTCACCCCTCTCCCTTTCCCAGCCCCTCCTCACCACCCATCACCCTCCCTGGACTTTCTCTAGCTCCTTCCCACCCTCCATCACTAACCTTCAGCCCCTTATCCCCTTCTCCAACAGCCCCTACACCTTTTGTAAGGAGAAAAATCATGTGAGAGAGAGACATCTTGAGTACCATAAGAAATTAAGGTTTTAGAGAGAAAAATTTAAGGACAAAATCACTTTTTAAGAATAAAATATTTTTGTTGCTAAAAGTGATTATTTTATTTTTAGTGACAAAATTGGATATTTAGTGATGAATCACTAACCTTTTAGGATCAAAAGTTGTCTAAAAAAAACAAAAAACCTTTTTTTTAGGACCAAGTTGCTTTTTTTTCTTCTTAAAAGTGCATTTATTAGCAATATTTTCAAAATTTTATCTCCAAAAGCTCATTTTTTGACTCTTCGGGATATTCTTTTAGCGATTGTCCTCGCAACAACTGAAATTAATTCTCAAATATTTTTTGAAACAAAATTTACACTTTTAGAGATAAAAAATCTTATATGAAAGTGTCCCTCAAAATCATTTAAAAAAATAAATAAATTACAAAAGTCTCTCTCTTCATCAATCAAAGTGCTCAATAATTTTATGATCATCATATTATTTTGTCACATTTTATTTACTCATATCATATATCATCATTACATTAATTTAACGGTTTTATTACTACCATTAGTTTAATGGTCGAGTGGAAATTATGAAAGTGGCTTTGCACCCCAAACCATTCCATTCCATACCATACTAAACCATGTGTTTCAATTAATCGAGGTCACTTATATGAATCTTTTTCTAAAAAGAAAATGATATACAAATTTACTTTCTAGACTTAATAATATATAAGTGATATGATTGGTTGATAACTAGAGAAGATATGAGAGACAATATTGCCTTAGATATCCTAATTGATTGCTATATTATTGGGCTTGAAAAATGAATTTATTTTTTGGACTTGAATAGTAATAGTCTTTTTACAATTATGTTATGTTAAAGGTTATATGCTTAGTTAAACTAAAAAAAAATTATTTATATTTAATTTTTTAAACTAATGTGACACCTTTTGGAAATTGGGAAAGTCTCCCTTTGTAATATCCCCATTCCGTAATATGTTAATTGGTCCTTAATATGAGCATGATTATGTGTTTAATATGATTTTGTGAGCCATTACGTGAAAATATTTGGTTTTGAATTTCTATCTGTTCACCGTAGGAATATCTGTTTGATTATCTGCTTGAAAATTTAATTGAAGGCCTTATCGGCCACGGAACTCGAAATTGATTGCGCCATTGTGATTAGCGTAATTTTTAGAGCCTACGGTGAAATTTGATTGGAAATTGATTCAGATCAGAATTAATCGATTTAATCGATGAATTAGTGCCCAATTATTTATTATTATTAAATTGAAATTGGTGGGGTTTGTTGTAATAAGGCACTACACCCTCTATTCTCTCTTGATAACTTCATTTGGCTGATTTGAACTCAAAAATAGAGAGAGGGCCGGCTATAGAGAGAGAGAGGAAGAGAATTGTGTAATCTTGGCTCAAGGTTTGGGGAATTTGAAGATTAAACTCAAGAAATTGTTATAGTTTGGAAGATTGAACTCTTAGGTAAGTAAACTCATGGATTTTTGTATGTAATTTGTAAATTCAAGTTTGATTAATGGCCAAGAACATGAGTTAGTTTGACTATAAGGAAATTGAGTTGTATTTGTTGAATTTAAAGCCAATAGATGCATGCATGTAGGAAATTGCTATGAATTTCCATATTTGAGCACAATGTGTATGATCCATGTTGGGTTTTTGGTTTAAGTCCATGTATTTGGTCATCTGTTCACAAATTAAGTTGAGGATATTGTGTATATCTCACATGCAAATGCAAATCATGAGAGTTTGAGCTTTGCATGTTTGAATTCGATGTGTTGGTGATGAGTTTGGGTTAATTTGAGGCATGCATGTAAGTAATTCAAGAAATTGAGCTTCATTGTGTTGTAATTTGGTGTTGGTATTATGTTAGTATATGTATATGTGAAATTTGAGCGATGGCATGCAAGAAATGTGGTTGGAGTGTTGAATTCGAGCTCAAGAACCATTCTGGAAAACCCATAATTTTTCATGTCCGCTCGAGCGGGGGAACCGACGCTCGAGCAGAGATTTCGAGCTCCTAGTATTTTCTTGCAGGCATGGTGTCCGCTCGAGTGGGGAAGTTCACGCTCGAGCGGGGAGCTATGTAGGATGAACATCCGCTCGAGTGTCCGAGTTCACGCTCGAGCGTAAAAATGATACAACCAGCACTTTTGCAGACCTAATGGGTACGCTCGAGCGGGGAATCCCATGCTCGAGCGGGGACCCTGTTTTCTGAAATTTTGTTTATGCACTCTGTGTTTCGTTTTCCGTCCTCTTTCACTTCTAAAGTACTCTTAGGCATGCATTGAGCATTGTAATTGAGTTAAAGAGATAAGAATGAAGCCTAAAAAGGAAAATGTGAATTTAGAACGGATTGAATTGTTTGTGACCCTTTTGTGTTCATGTAATGTGTAGGGTCGAGCTCCAGGGCAAACCAACCAACCGATCACTGTGAGTAATATCGATATTTGGAACTTGTCATTTGCCCAATTGCTTATTTCCTTATAAGCCTTATGAGTTTGCTAGTTTGAGTTATGGACAAATGTTTGAGATAAATAAAAGAATGGGCCAGAGGCCGTTTTGACAAGAATGAATGGGCCAGAGGCCGTTTTGACATGAATGAATGGGCCAGAGGCCGTTTTGACACAAATGAAAGTTTGAATGGGCCCAAGGCCAGTTTGTTCGGAACCGTAGTCACTTGACCTAAATTGTGTATATATGTTAAATAGAAATGTGAATTGGGCCCAAGGCCGTTTGAAGCATGTTGTTCTACATATCGTTTGTATAACTTCTTTACTTGATATTATTCACTGGGCTATCGCTCACGCTCATTCATGTGTTTGTAGGTGAGCCAAGAGAAGTCCAAACCCAGCCCCAGTGAAGTCTGTGAGGAACAACAAAGGTTTTGAAGAGTCAGCCCTTGCGTCTCACGCACGAGACCCGTCTTCGCCTTTTTGTCATTTGTTTTATTTTGTCATGTGGGCGAAGTCTTTGAATATTGTATATAGTTTTTTGGGTTGACTTAGACTATATGATCCTGTATGTACAGAGTTTGTGTAGTACATATTTTGTGTGAGTTATTAATGTGCATATGTATGGTTTGTTATGATGTGCCATGTAAGCACAGCTCTATGGACAAAGTTTTAAATTGCTTCCGTTTGGCCCCCATTAACTCTGTTAAAATACGTTTGGTTTGGTCTGAGGCCGTAGGTAATCTCATGATTACTGGCCGGTTATGTCCTTAACCCTTGGGGGCGGGTTCGGGTCATGACAGAGTGGTATCAGAGCACGAGTTAATAACTCACACACTTGTCCAAAGAGCAATAAGCGTCTAGAAAAGATCTAGGATGCATTCATGATAAGTATGAATTGAAAGCATCAAGAATATGCTTAAATGTTTTGATATGAACAATGTGTTATAAGTTTGTGATGCTTGCATTGCAAATTATTTGAATATGTATGCTCTTTATATATGCATACTTGTGAACTTTTGTATAAAGTATAATGCAAGTTTAATTTAATCAGATGGTGAGAACAAGAGTGATGAAATAGAAGAGTCCTCTACTGCCAGAATGGATAGAATGGAAAGACTGATTCAGGAAATGGCAGAAACTTTGAGACAGCAACAGAGTGGCAACAACAGTGGCAGCAACCACATCCTCCGCCACCTCCACCTCCGGCACCACCTGTGCCAGATAATCAGAATGATGATCGGATAATAGCTCTCACCAAAGAATTCAAGAAAATGAAACCACCACAGTTCCATGGTGGATTAGATCCGTTGAAAGCCGAAGCATGGGTCCTCGGCATTGAGAAATTTTTGAAGTGTTCCTTGTCGGAGACACAGAAACTTCTAGCCACTTTTATGCTAGAAGACGAGCAAGAAGATGGTGGATGTTAATGCGTGAGAATCACAAGATGTTGACTGGGTGAAATTTTTGGAAATTTTCTATGACAAGTACTTCCCCAGTGTGTTCGGGACAGGAAAGTAGCAGAGTTCATGGAACTTAAGCAAGACAGTATGACTGTAGCTGAGTATGAGGCCAAATTCACTGAATTGGCCAGGTTTGTGCCACACGTGATTGATACAGACTATAAGAAGGAGAGACATTTTGAAGGCGGACTTCGAAGCGACATCCTAGAGAGGGTGAATGTCTTGAAGCTAGAGACCTACATTGGGGTGCTAGACAGGGCCATCATATTAGAGGCTAACATAGCTAGACAGACTAAGTCAACAACTGACTGGAAAAGTAACAAAAGGCAAGGCTTCTTCTCAAAGAAGAAATTTTGAAAAAGCAAAATACGGGCTCCTCAAATACTTCAAATTCTTCCCGAGGCACAGCTTCCATGTGCAATGTTTGTAGCAGAAAGCACCGTGGAGTTTGTTACCGTGTGTCAGGAGCCTATTTCAAATGTGGGAAACAAGGGCATATGGCCCAAGATTGTAATCAGAATGGTGGAAAGATGGCTGCTAGTTCCACTGCATCGATCCCAAAGCCGGGAAATACTTTGAGATCTGCTACCACCGGGGATACCGTGAGACAGGGGAGAGTTTTTGCGCTTGTTCCGGGCGATACACGGAATGCCAACGCAGTTGTCTCAGGTACCATTTCTATATGTAATCAGGATGCCTTTGTGTTAATTGACTCTGGATCAACACACTCATTTGTAACATGTGCATTTGCATCTAGACTGAACAGACCTTTAGAATTACTGCCATATCTGCTATGTGTGTCTGCTCCATCTGGGGAATCTGTATTGTGTGAATCTATATACCGGTTTTGTGATATGCGTGTTGAGGATGCTATCCTATATGTAGACTTGTTACCCTTGAATTTTAGACATTTGATGTAATTTTGGGCATGGATTGGTTGACCAAATATTGTGCCACCATTGATTGTGTGACAAAATGGGTTGTGTTTAAACCACCGGAACATAAGGAAATTGTGTTTGTGAGTAATGGGGTAGTGCCTCCACCTTATTTGATATCTGCAATGAAAGCATGTAAACTAATCAGGAAAGGGTGTCAGGGTTATTTGTGCTATGTGTTGTCTGAACAATCCGTGAATGTTAAATTGAATGATATCCCTATTGTTAGAGAATTTCCAGATGTGTTTCCAAATGAATTACCAGGGGAATTGGTAGATAGGGAGATAGAGTTTACTATATTGAAACTGTGCCAGGCACCCAGCCTATTTCCAAGACTCCCTACAGAATGGCTACTGCCGAAATGAAAGAATTGAAAGAACAGTTGCAAGACCTGCTTGGCAAGGGGTTTATTCGACCTAGCACATCGCCTTGGGGTGCACCAGTATTATTTGTGAAAAAGAAGGATGGAACCCTGTGCATCGATTATCGGGAATTGAACAAGGTAACAATAAAGAACAAATATCCCCTACCCCGTATTGATGACTTATTTGACCAGTTGCAGGGATCACAGGTGTTTTCTAAGATTGATTTGAGATCCGGGTATCATCAGCTGAAAGTTAAGGCAGAGGATGTTGAGAAAACCGCATTCAGAACGAGGTATGGACATTTTGAGTTTCTTGTTATGCCATTTGGAGTGACTAATGCTCCGGCAGCATTTATGGACTTAATGAACCGAATTTTTAAAACCTACCTTGACGAATTTGTTGTGGTTTTTATTGATGATATTTTGATATACTAAGATAGACTTGAACATGAACATCATTGAGAACTGTCCTGCAAATACTTAGGAAAGGAAATTATTTGCTAAACTAAAGAAATGTGAGTTTTGGTTGGATGAAGTTGTTTTCTTAGGGCATGTGATCAACAAGGAAGGAATTTCAGTGGACCCACAGAAAATAGAGGCAATTGTGAATTGGCCTACACCGACTAATGTGACAGAAGTCCGCAGCTTCATGGGCTTAGCTGGTTACTACAGGAGGTTTGTGAAGGACTTTTCGAAATTAGCTGTGCCTCTTACCCAATTGACACGAAAAGGGCAACCGTTTGAATGGAACGACGAAAGAGAAGCCGCCTTTCATGAATTGAAAACAAGATTGACCACTGCACCAATTTTGACACTACCTTCAGGTACGGAGAATTTTGTAATTTTCAGTGATGCGTCTTATAAAGGTTTGGGTTGTGTGTTAATGCAGAACAGAAAGGTTATTGCTTATGCCTTCAGACAGTTGAAGCCACATGAGAAGAACTACCCAACACATGACCTAGAATTGGCCGCAGTTGTTTTTGCTTTGAAAATCTGGCGGCATTATCTGTATGGAGCAAAGTGTGAAGTCTACACGTATCACAAGAGTCTGAAATACTTCTTCACAGAGAAGGAGTTGAATATGCGACAGAGGAGATGGCTGGAATTGATAAAAGACTATGATTTAGAGATTCATTATCACCCCGGGAAAGCTAATACAATTGCTGATGCCTTGAGCAGAAAATCAACGGGGAGTATGGCTTGTTTGCTTACTGAACAGAAAGAGATCTTGCAAGATTTTGAGAAGTCTGAAATTGAAGTGGGAATGTGTGAACAGGGCGGATTGATAGCCGCTATTACAGCCGAGCCGGCAATCATTGACGAAATCAA
Source organism: Camellia japonica (assembly GCA_030407325.1). NCBI lineage: Eukaryota > Viridiplantae > Streptophyta > Magnoliopsida > Ericales > Theaceae > Camellia > Camellia japonica. The sequence goes on from JAPPVO010000002.1 coordinate 65,651,325, forward strand.
GCAGAAGCATAAAGAGGATGAATTCCTCAAGAAAGTGATTGATGAATTTGAGACAAGTCCGAAAGCAGAGTTTGGCATGAGAATGAAGTGTTGAGATTTCGGAACAGAATGTGTGTCCCAGATATTCCGGAACAAAGGAAGAGGGTTTTTGATGAAGCCCACGGATCCGTATTTGCTATGCATCCGGGTAATAATAAAATGTATCGGGATTTGAAGCAAACCTGTTGGTGGCCTAAAATGAAGAAGGAGATTGCAGAATATGGGTCCAAACGTCTTCCGTGTCAGCAAGTTAAAGCTGAACATCAGAAACCAGGCGGTCTACTGCAACCTCTCCCTATTCCTGAATGGAAATGGGAACATGTGACTATGGATTTCGTTGTTGGCCTACCTCGGACTCCTCGGGGTATGGATTCTATTTGGGTTGTAGTTGATAGACTGACTAAATCTGCACATTTTCTACCGGTTAGAAATACGTTTAATGTTTATAGATTAGCTACCATATATGTTGATGAGATTGTCCGTTTACACGGAGTTCCGGTATCTATTGTGTCGGATAGAGATCCGAAATTTGTATCTAGATTGTGGAAAAGTTTGCAGGAAGCTATGGGGATAGAACTAAGGTTCAGTACTGCATTCCACCCACAGACAGATGGACAATCAGAACGAACAATACAGACTTTGGAAGATATGCTTCGAATGTGTGCTTTAGATTTTCAGGGGAGTTGGGAAGACTATTTGCCACTTGTAGAATTTGCATACAATAACAGCTTCCACTCCAGCATTGGTATGGCACCGTACGAGGCTTTGTATGGTAGGCGGTGTAGATCACCAATTTGTTGAACAGAAGTCGGGGATAGAGCTTTACTTGGGCCTGAAATTGTGTAAGACACTTCTGAGAAAATCAAGATTATTCGGCAAAGACTCAAAATAGCTTAGGACCGACAAAAGAATTATGCAGATGTCCGGAGAAGACCTCTTGAGTATGGGGTTGGTGACCATGTGTTTATCCATGTGTCCCCAATGAAAGGCCAAGTCAGATTTGGAAAGAATGGCAAGTTGTCGCCCCGTTACATTAGGTCGTTTCAGATTCTGGAAAGGCTTGGCCCAGTTGCCTATAGAGTTTCTTTGCCACCGGGATTCGAACAAATCCATAACGTGTTTCATGTGTCGATGTTGAGGGGTTACCTCTAAGACCCATTTCATGTTATTGATTATCACCGGGTGGCTATTGATGAAAATATGGAATACACCGAATGGCCGGAACGAATTGTTGATCAGCAAGTAAAACAATTGAGAAGCAAGTCCATCCCAATGGTGAAAGTGGAATGGAAGGAACATTATAGGACGGATGCTACATGGGAAAAAGAGGAGAAAATGCGACTACGCTATCCACATTTGTTTCCCGACGAAAGTAAAATAAGTTTGGAGGACCAAACTTCCTAAAGGGGGGAAGACTGTGATATCCCCGTTTTGTAATATGTTAATTGGTCCTTAATATGAGCATGATTATGTGTTTAATATGATTTTGTGAGCCATTACGTGAAATATGTGGTTTTGAATTTCTATCTGTTCACCGTAGGAATATCTGTTTGATTATCTACTTTGGAAATTTAATTGAAGGCCTTATCGGCCACGGAACTAGAAATTGATTGCGCCATTGTGATTAGTGTAATTTTTAGAGCCTACGGTGAAATTTGATTGGAAATTGATTCAGATCAGAGTTAATCGATTTAATCGATGAATTAGTGCCCAATTATTTATTATTATTAAATTGAAATTGGTGGGGTTTGTTGTAATAAGGCACTACACCCTCTATTCTCTCTTGATAACTTCATTTGGCTTATTTGAACTCAAAATAGAGAGAGGGCCGGCTATAGAGAGAGAGAGAGGGAGAGAATTGTGTAATCTTGGCTCAAGGTTTGGGGAATTTGAAGATTAAACTCAAGAAATTGTTATAGTTTGGAAGATTGAACTCCTAGGTAAGTAAACTCATGGATTTTTGTATGTAATTTGTAAATTCAAGTTTGATTAATGGCCAAGAACATGAGTTAGTTTGATTATAAGGAAATTGAGTTGTATTTGTTGAATTTAAAGCCAATAGATGCATGCATGTAGGAAATTGCTATGAATTTCCATATTTGAGCACAATGTGTATGATCCATGTTGGGTTTTTGGTTTAAGTCCATGTATTCGGTCATCTCTTCACCAATTAAGTTGAGGATATTGTGTATATCTCACATGCAAATGCAAATCATGAGAGTTTGAGCTTTGCATGTTTGAATTCGATGTGTTGGTGATGAGTTTGGGTTAATTTGAGGCATGCATGTAAGTAATTCAAGAAATTGAGCTTCAATGTGTTGTAATTTGGTGTTGGTATCATGTTAGTATATGTATATGTGAAATTTGAGCCATGGCATGCAAGAAATGTGGTTGGAGTGTTGAATTCGAGCTCAAGAACCATTCTGGAAAACCCATAATTTTTCATGTCCGCTCGAGCGAGGGAACCGACGCTCGAGCGGAGATTTTGAGCTCCCAGTACTTTCTTGTAGGCATGGTGTCCGCTCGAGTGGGGAGCTATGTAGGATGAACTTCCGCTCGAGCGTCCGAGTTCATGCTCGAGCGTAAAAATGATACAACCAGCACTTTTGCAGACCTAATGGGTACGCTCGAGCGGGGAATCCCATGCTCGAGCGGGGACCCTGTTTTCTGAAATTTTGTTCATGCACTCTGTGTTTCGTTTTCCGTCATATTTCACTTCTAAAGTACTCTTAGGCATGCATTGAGCATTGTAATTGAGTTAAAGAGATAAGAATGAAGCCTAAAGAGGAAAATGTGAATTTAGAACGGATTGAATTGTTTGTGACCCTTTTGTGTTCATGGAATGTGTAGGGTCGAGCTCCAGGGCAAACCAACCAACCGATTACTGTGAGTAATATCGATATTTGGAACTTGTCATTTGCCTAATTGCTTATTTCCTTATAAGCCTTATGAGTTTGCCAGTTTGAGTTATGGACAAATGTTTGAGATGAATAAAAGAATGGGCCAGAGGCTATTTTGACAAGAATGAATGGGCCAGAGGTCGTTTCGACATGAATTAATGGGCCAGAGGCCGTTTTGACATGAATTAATGGGCCAGAGGCCATTTTGACATGAAAGAATGGGCCAGAGGCCGTTTTGACAAGAATGAATGGGCCAGAGGCCGTTTTGACATGAAAGAATGGGCCAGAGGCCGTTTTGACATGAAAGAATGGGCCAGAGGCCGTTTTGACACAAATGAAAGTTTGAATGGGCCCAAGGCCAGTTTGTTCGGAACCGTAGTCACTTGACCTAAATTGTGTGTATATGTTAAATAGAAATCTGAATTGGGCCCAAGGCCGTTTGAAGCATGTTGTTCTACATATCGTTTGTATAACTTATTTACTTGATATTATTCACTGGGCTATCACTCACGCTCATTCATGTGTTTGTAGGTGAGCCAAGAGAAGTCCAAACCCAGCCCTAGTGAAGTCTGTGAGGAACAACAAAGGTTTTGAAGAGTCAGGCCTTGCGTCTCACGCACGAGACTCGTCTTCACCTTTTTGTCATTTTGTTTTATTTTGTCATATGGGCGAAGTCTTTGAACATGTTGTATATAGTTTTATTCGGCTGACTTAGACCTATATGATCCTGTATGTAAAGAGGTTTGTGTAGTACATATTTTGATGTGAGTTATTAATGTGCATATGTATGGTTTGTTATGATGTGCCATGTAAGCACAGCTCTATGGACAAAGTTTTAAATTGCTTCCGTTTGGCCCCCATTAACTCTGTTAAAATACGTTTGGTTTGGTCTGAGGCCGTAGGTAATCTCATGATTACTGGCCGGTTATGTCCTTAACCCTTGGGGGCGGGTTCGGGTCATGACACCCTTGGCATCACTTTTACTTTGACATTCACAATACCTAATAATTGAACAATAATTGTATTATTTTATTATATTTTATTTATCATCTTATACGTCATTACATTGGTTTAATGAATTTTGCTACTACCAATATAGTAGTAACACATCATGTGATAAACAAGTGTAATAGCAATATGATCTTTATAGCATTATACCTACCATTTTGCCACATCTAAACATATACAAAGCAAAATTGCATCATATATGAAAATATAAATAGGATGTGTTTGGGACATTGTTTTCACATCGATTACCCAAAAATAATATACAAATAACTTTTTCATACAAACCATTTTTATAAATTGACTTTGCATCCAATAATAAAGGCTTAGGATTCAAATAAAAATGATTGAAACAAGCTACATCAGTTTGTAAGAAAATGATTGTAGAGCATTAGTTGTCATTTGCTACTTCTATATTGTCTCTCAAAATATCAACATATGATGAGTCCTATTATATCTTTTTTTTGGTGGTGTTAATTAACATTGCCAAGCATTAATTGTAATTTGCTACTTCTATATTGTCTCTAAAGATATCAACATATGATGAGTCCTATTATATCTTTTTTTTGGTGGTGTTAATTAACATGGCCAAGTTTAAACTCGATATATTGGTAAGATTTCTCTATGTGTGATATTGGTATAGATAGGTAGTGATTATTAGTGGTAATTGTTAGATTTTTGTTATTGGCAATCCCGTTTAACAAAACTCCTTTCAATTGTAATTTTGTTCAACTTTTATTTCAGTAAGGCTATGAGTTTTTAAATGCGAATCCAACCCTAATTGTGCGTTGCAGAGATGTTTCTGAAGTTAATTTTTTCATGTTTGCTACTTCACTGACTATGTTGGGGATTGAGTTGTCCGGTTAGCTTGCGGGGGTCCAGGGGGGCAGCGCCCAGCGCCCAGGTAGGGTTGGGGGGCAGCGCCCCTGAAGCAAAATGAAAAATTGCAGTCGAAGTTGTTTTTCCACTCGAGTGGCCATTCCTGCTCTCGAGTAGAGATCGCGACCTTTTAGAAGTTTCACTCACTTGTAAAAGTACTGGGAGTTGTTTTCTTCCGCTCGAGCGGCCATTCCTGCGCTCGAGTGTAGACCCTGTTTAGTCACACACATTTTAGTTACTCTGCTCGAGTGGTCATTCTTGCACTCGAGCGAAAAATCATGGATCTATTTTCTATAAATATGTGGTTCTATTAGATTTTAGGGTTACAGTTTCTAGATCTTCTTCTTGGGTATTAGGGTTTTCATCTGGAGCTTCTTTACTTGTTTCCTTTGATATTTGTGAGAGTTTATATCATGAATTGAGTGGATTATATCAAAGGGTTTGTTTATTTTGTTTTATTCACAAAAGAAAGATTTGTTCTTCGGTGGATTCCGTGGAATTTGGACCTAAAGCTTTGGTGGATTCCGGAGTGGCTTATCGTCGTGGATTCGACATTGGCGTTGTGGATTCAACATTGGGCAAGACAATTTCGAGTTGAAAACGGGGCTAGAAGAGGCACATAGGGGTCGGTTCAATTCAGGCTTGGATTCGCTAGGTAATTGAGAGTACACTTTTGTAATTCCTTTATGTCTTCTTAGTGGATTATTTTGTAGCTTTTGCCCATGATTTTTTTTATCACAATTGGAGGCACTCCAATTGTGGTTTTTCCACATAAAATCGTTGTGTCGATTTGTCTTTGATTGTTTGATTGGGATTGCTATTTACTGGTTAAAATTGATACATAATCACAAATCAATATTTAAGGGATTTTTAGATTTTTCAATTGGTATCAGAGCAGGTTGCTCTATTTTTTTTAAAAAAAAACTATTAGAGTGAGATCTTATTTGATTTGTGATAATAGATTCAATTCGTGAGGGAAATTTTATGGTTCGACTACCTCTACTTGACGGATCCAATTATTCTTTTTGGAAAGCTCGGATGAGATCATTTTTAAAATCTATTGATGAAAAAGTTTGGCAATCTGTCATGTATGGGTGGACCGAACCGACGATTAGTATTGATGGAGTAACCTTTCCCAAACCAATTGATAAGTGGGACACAATTGATTACCAAAATAGTAGCTGTAATAGTAAAGCTATCAATTCTCTTTTTTGTGCTGTCACACTTGAAGAGTTTTGTCGTATTTGCAATTGTGAAGTCGCAAAACAGGCTTGGGATATCTTACAAACTATTCATGAGGGTACTCCTTCTGTTAAATGCTCAAAACTTCAAAGGCTCACATCTAGTTTCGAAAACCTTTCTATGAAAAATAGTGAGACCATTGATGAATTTTATACGAAGTTGAGTGACATTGTAAATTCCAACTTCAATTTAGGTAAAAAATACTAGAATCCAAGATTGTGGGAAAATTTTTGAGGTCCTTGCTTGATTGGTTCCAATAAAAAGTTACGGCTATTGAGGAGGCTCAAGATGTTGACAACCTCAAGCTGGATCATTTGGTTCGAAATTTTCAAATTTATGAGACACAGAAATTTCAAAAAGAAACAAAAAGATGATATTGCATTTAGTAGTGCTCATACAATTGGAAAGGATTCTGATGAAGATTGTGAGATTGACTCCAAGATTACGGATGCTTTCATAAAATAATTTAAAAAGTCTTTTCTGAAAAAGAATCCTAATCTTTTGGAATCAACTCATAAATCCAAAGGTAAAGGTAAATTCAAAATTAATTCTACAACTCAGAAGAAGAAAGGAAAGATACAAGGGAACTCTAAAAGAGTCCAATGCTATGAATGCCAAGGATTTGGCCACCTTGCTTAAGAATGCCCTACTCTTTTGAGGAAAAAAAAAAGCTTTCGTTATCACGTGGGGTGATGAATCAGAGTCTGACAAAGATGATAGTGACAATGAAGCACAAGACGAAGAGGGGCATGAACAATTCCTTGCTTTTATGGCGGCTTCTGAAATTGGCGGACAAACAGAGTATCCACAAAGGCCGATCGAGAATATCACTGATGATGAATCCTCGGGGAGTGATGATGAAGAACTTCAGTAAGCGTATGAAAAGTTGTATAAGGAATCTCTTAATTTATCCAAATTGAATGACAAACTCACTATAAAACTCAAAGCATGTGAAAATGAGAATGTCAAACTAAAGGAGGAGATTTCCGAGGCTAAGAATGATGCCATCAAGATATCTTATGATTTGTAGTCCCCTTGTGCAAAACTCCATGAGCTACAACAAATTTATGCAACGTATGAAGAAAAGATTGATACTCTCGAGATATCTCAAGTTGACTTGGAAGAACTAATCATCAAGAAAGAGGAAGAGCTCAAGTGTGCTATGACTACCATTGGTGTTTGAAACAAAGGATCAAAGATTTTTGACAATATCATTGGTCTCAACAAATGAGTTATGACAAGAGTGGCATTGGCTTTTGTGGTGACTAAGAGCAAAAATGGAGTGTATCTACATCTCATGATACAAGAACTCAAGGAAAGGGAGAACAAAAAATTCAACATGAGGATGGACTTCTCAATCTTCCTAGAGTTGGTAAGGCCAAAGAAAAGAAGGTACACCTTGTTTTTATTTGTCATCATTGTGGTATGTATGGTTATATTCGCCCTTATGTTATGAGTTGCATATAAGAGTGTCTCATAGAGATGGAAGAAATTCCAACATCTCGTGCGGTAGGAGACACTTCATTGATGGTAATGAGGTTAAGGGTTATATTAGACCTCGTTATCTTGATTTGCTTGAGACCAACCACGAATAGATGTTGTGTTTGACTAGGCCTAGGAATAGGAAGTTGGAAACCAAGTCAAGACGGGTTCCCATTGAAGGGAAAGGGACTCACAACGTCAAGACATCACCCAAGAACCACAATTCTCTCAGCTTTGTTCATACTAAAGCGATTTGGGTGAGAAAACTTGACTTGTGTTAATTTGCTTATTCGTTTTTTTTTTCTTCTTTTTGGCTGTTGGTTTTGTTTGTTTTATTTTTTTGGATCGTTTAGTGTGTGCTTGTTCATTTTCTGTCTTGCTTTGTTTTAAAAAGGAAAAAAAAAAAAATCCAAAAAGATTTTCTTAGTATGGTTTTGCAAGCTTGTAATTTTTGAGAAGTTCTTGGTGCATATTGGAATTGATGAGAATATCTATTACATGTTAATATGTGTGTACTTTCTTTGGTCATTACTCATTTCGGAGTGTGTGTTCTTTGATTAGTATGTCTCATTCTGCACACACTCTTGGATTAGCAAATATCGGAGTTTTCTGCCTTAGTGATCATTTTTCTCTATGGACTTCTGGCATTGTATCTTTTACTTTTCTAGAGGAGTTGACCTATACTGGCACATCATGGGTGATGTTGAGTCTCTTAACCACCTTCCATCTTTTTGCATCTTCACGGCTTTTCCCTCTGTTCTTTGTTGTCCAGCCATGAGGGAAAGGCTACCTCAGAGTCACCAACCAGGCTATCCTTATTGTATCCATGCTTCTCTAGTTCTTTTTCCGTACTTTTGAGCGTGAAAGCCGCCAATGAGTGTGCAAAAAAAGGAAAAAAATGTGCAAAAGAATGAAAAAAAAAATGTTAAAAAGAAAGAAAGAAAAAAAAGATTCATTGATTGAGGAGGGGCCTCCGCTTTTACTTAACAAATACCCTTTGATTCCTAGTGGTTTGACTTTCCTTAGTTGTGCTTAGATTCTCTTGCCTCCAGCTTTCAGGTCACTTCTAGGATTTGAATCTAGTGTTTGTCGAACTCCAAGAGTCACCACACACTTTTATCATGGGATCTATGCTTTTCACATAATGCAGCACTCTCTTTTGTGAGGAATCTTCTAAAGGCTATGCATATTGTGTTTTCAAGTAATTGTGTTTCATGGATAATCTTGTGTGGCTTAAGGCACAAATCTGAAATTCCTTGCCTGCTCCACCATATTATTTTTTGTCTTTTTTCTTCTCGTTCAATGTTTTCAGTGTTTGCGGTTGCTTTTACTAAGGGGGAGTTTGGTCTATCATGAACTTAAATCGATTGGTTTGGTAAGGGAGGTTAGCATTAGTTGGTTTGTATGTAGCTGTCCACTGCTTGTTTATTGCTTACTTCTCGCAAGTTCTTAATTTTTACATCATCAACATCATCTTGTCCTTGCTTGTGTGGTTTATGCTCTTGCTTTCGTTGATTGAGCTTCCTTCGACAATTCATGACAAAAAGGGGAAGAAGTTTGAGTCAAAATCAAAATGGTTTTTGAGCGTGTTTGCATGTTTCTTAGGATTGTCATCTATTCATGCTACATACTCTTAAAATCTACAATTTACATCTATTCATATTTCCCTCTCATGCTTCAAGATAATCTGGTCATATGTCTATTGCATTTTCATATACTCTTGTGGCACTAATAGCTATTTTGCAGATCATGACTTTGAGAAAGAAGTTTGCTTTTGTTGGTTATAATGGGTTTTGGAGATTGTGGCACTAATAACTGTTTTGCAGATCACGACTTTGAGAAAGGAGTTTGCTTTTCCAGGTTGTAATGGGTTGGGGTGATTAGGATTTTATTTGTCAAGTGTATTAATTTTGTCACGGCATTGCCAAATAGGGAGATTGTTAGGTTTTTGTTATTGGTAATCCCATTTGAAAAAACTCTTTTCAGTTGTAATTTTGTTCAACTTTTATTTCAGTGAGGTTATGAGTTTTTAGATGCGAATCCAATCTAAATTGTGCCTTGCAGAGATGTTTTTGAAGTTAATTCTTTCATGTTTGCCATTTTGCTAACTATGTTAGGGATTGAGCTGCCCGGTCAGCTTGCGGGTGTCGAGGGGGCAGCGCCCCTTGGCGGGTCGGGGGTAGCGCCCGGTGCCTAGGTGGGGTCGAGGGGCAACACCCCCGAAGCAAAATGCAAAATTGCAGTCGAAGTTGTTTTTCCGCTCGAGCAGCCATTCCTACGCTCAAGCGGAGATCGCGACCTTTCAGAAGTTTCACTCGCCTACAAAAGTACTGGGAGTTGTTTTTCTCAGCTCGAGTGGCCATTCCTGCGCTCGAGTGTAGACGCTGTTTAGTTACACCTCTTTTAGTCACTCCGCTCGAGCGGAGATCGCAGATCTGTTTTCTATGAATATGTGGTTCTATTAGATTTTAGGGTTACGGCTTCTAGATCTTCTTTTTGGGTATTAGGGTTTTCATCTGAAGCTTCTTTGCTTGTTTCCTTTGCTATCTGTGAGAGTTTATATCATGAATTGAGTGGATTATGTCAAAGGGTTTGTTTATTTTGTTTTATTCACAAAAGAGAGATTTGTTTTTCGGTGGATTCCGTGGAATTTGGACCTGAAGCTTTGGTGGATTCCGGAGTGGCTCATCATTGTGGATTTGACATCGGCGTTGTGGATTCAACATTGGGCAAGACGATTTTGAGGTGAAAACAGGCCTGGAAAAGGCACATAGGAGTCAGTTCGATTTGGGCGTGGATTCACTAGGTAATTGAGAGTACACTTTTGTAATTCTTTTATGTCTTTTTAGTGGATTGTTCTGTGGCTTTTTCCTGTGATTTTTTTATCACAATTGGAGGCACTCCAATTGTGGTTTGTCCACGTAAAATCATTATGTCGATTTATCTTTGATTGTTTAATTGGAATTGCTATTTACTAGTTAAAATTAATGCGTAATCACAAATCAATATTTAAGGGATTTTTAGATTTTTCAGTAATAATGAAAATATCAAGTAATAATCCGATGGGGAATGTGGGTGGCAAGTGCACATCTGCCAAACCACTAGTATAAATAAATAGATAAATAGAGAATCTCTAACATGAAATCCTTTATCTCAAAATCGTGTTCGCATATCCTAGTGCACTTTTAATTATTAGATCATGTCTTGAGATTTATGTATTTTTAATTTGCCATATCATCTAATAGTTTGATCAAACATATATGTTAAAGCTGATGTGTAGCACAAAATGATGAGGCCTCACTAGATTTTACTACGACATATGAAGATTTTAGAAATCAATTTTTTTGGGTTTAAAAAGTAAAAATTTTTTGCAAAACATATTTGGGAATAATTCTTATTGTCGCAAGGGTCGTCTCTAAAAAGTCCCCCCAATATGTTAAAAAAAAAAAACTTTTAGCGACAATTTTGAAAATGTTGCCAATAAATGCACTTTTATGAATGAAATAATTTGGTGCCAAAAAAGTTTAATTTTTGAGAGAAAAATCTTGATCATAAAAGGATAGTAATCCATCACTAAATGTTAAATTTTATCGCTAAAAATTCAATAATGACATTTTTGATAATTAAAATATTTCGTCTATAAAAATAATTTTGTCCATAAATTTGTTTTCTAAAACGTTAATTTGTTGTGATGTTCCTTGTGTTCCAATCATCTTGCAAAAGAACACATCTTTCCTCTTCCTATGAAGTAGAAACTCTATTGTTTTAAGAGTATTCATTGATCAGGATAAGCTGTTGTGTTATTGTGAACGATAATGCACATAATAATAATAATAATAATATATAATAATAATAATAATAATAAATGTACCCATATCTCATGAATCTAGACTTCACTCAAAACATACAAATTCCTTCAAGGGTGTTTTAGGGGTTGTTTAGGATGATCTAAATAAGTGCATTTTTTGACTTTTTATGAAATATGAGTTTAGGTATGAGTTGAGTTTAAAGTGAAGTGGTAGAGAGATGATGTGACTTAAATATGATAATAACTTTTTAACTTTTTTAGGTTATGACAAACAAGGCCGTCATTATACCTGTGCACATTGTGATTGAGTTTGCATTCTTTCTAGAAAAAAAGAAAGAATTTTAACTAATAATACGTTATTAGAAGGCTACAGCTATTTTTACTAGCTAAATAGTACATATAAAAAATAATCCTTATCTTTAGTAACTCATTTTAACTAACATTTACTCTAATAATAATCTTTACTTAGCAACTCGAACGCTACTCTTTATTTTTCATTAATTAAAATACAAAAAAGACATATTGTTTATTTTTCTATTTATTTTATTTTTTTTATTTTTTTTTATATGTGCTCCAACATTACTACATATTTTGCCTATCCATTCATACAAAGTGTTTAAAGAAGCTCTCAAATCTCTTCAAATGCAGCTAGCATGGAGAATAAGTGTTAAAATAGTTATTGTAGTAGCTATCCCGTTGAAGGGATTAGAGCATCCATACCAACCTCTTCAAATTTTTAATCAAATTAAAGCTATTTTGCTATTTTAGCTAGTCATCTCTTAGCACCTACTACATCAAACTCTCTATTCTATCTTATTCATATTAAAATTTTATTTTCTTATTGTGTTTGTTAGTCTTTTTTAAAAAAAATTAAATTGATAAGTTATCAAACAAACAATTCTTAAAAAAAAAAAAAATTGTCGTTGACCGGTTGACCGGCCGGACTTCCGAGCGAACATCCGATAACACTAATCTAGCGATGAACGGTACCTCGCTTGTTATAGCGAGATACTGTAGTAAACATAAATTTTCACGAGTTGCACGCGAGTTTGATGGAGTTGATTTTTTGAAGTTTATTAGCTAAAAAATAATTTTGAAGAGATTGATGAGAATGCTCTTAAAATGGATTGAAAGTAGCTACAATAACCAACAAACCTTTTTTGAAGAGCCCATTACAGATTCACTTAGCTAGTTATTATACAAGATTTGTTTTTTTGTTAATTTTTTTTATTTTTTATTTTTTATTTTAAGATGAAAAAGGAGGAGAGAAGGAGAAGGAAATTGAGGAGTAAATAACTTTTTTTAACGTTTAGCTAGTGCTTTTGACCAGCTAAATTTGGCTAGCAAAAAGTAGGGGAAAGAAAAAAATAAAAATAAAAATAAAAATAAATTGCAAATACACCTTTTTAGATTTGATTAAAATACAAATCACTCCCTATGGTTTTGAAAATTACATTCCACTCCCTGATGTTTCTAATTTCATAACAAATCGCCCACTTTTATTAATAAATTATCAAGTCACTTAACAGTTTTTAATGATGTTAAAAATATGTTTCAATTAATAATTTTGATAATTTTATTATTGTATAGGAGAACAATTATGCTTTTCAATTTTTTAGTTAATTTTGTTAAATAAAATTTTTTTTCAAACCGCAGCGGACAATCTGTACTTCAAGCAAATCTCAGGAGATGTATTTGTAATTTATTAAAAAAAAGAAAAAAGAAGGGAAATAGCTATACCTCACTGGAAAATTTTAGATGGTCCGTTAGAATTATTTTTTTAATATTTTGCCTTGTTTCTAAATTCTAAAATCATCCACATAAAGAGTATAACCCAGTTAGATTGATTTGAGGATTTCAATAACCAAAGGTTTGATGGTCCATTGCCGTCTCCTAACTATTGAATATGGGAGACTAGAGAAAGATCAGGAGGGTGGCATCCTTATATGAGAGAGAGAGAGAGAGAGAGAGAGAGAGAGAGAGAGTATTATTTAGCAAACTTTGTTATTGTAAAAATATAGGAAAACAATTATAAGGAAATCATCCACAACCAACCCACTTATTCATGCTATATTGAATCATGTCTATTTAAATTTTAACAAACAATAGATTCATGTGGGTACTTTCTTTTTGTTTATTTCTCTAGTTGTTGGGCCACCAGAATTGAGCTTGAAGATGGTCTACCACTTTCTTGTCCACTTGGAATGCCTTAGCAAGAACATCATCAGAAATTTTTGGATTTGACCCAAACACTGCGTTAGCAATGGTAATGACACCAGGATTTTGGCTGCTCACGCCAGCAAGAGCTACTGCATTAGTCTTTCCCTGATTAAACTGGAAGTGAATGAGACCTTGTGGGAACACAAAAACATCTCCTGGGTACAAGACCTTTGTGAAGAGACGGTTGTCAGGGTTGGAGGTCACAAAGCCGACATAGAGAGTACCCTCCAAGACCACAAGGATCTCAGTTCCGCGAGGGTGTGTGTGGGGTGGGTTAAGGCCATAAGGTGCAAAGTCGATGCGAGCTAAGGAGATGCCAAGAGTATTAAGGCCTGGTATTTGCATGACATTTACGGGAGTGACTGTCGATCCAACTGGATTAGATGTGTTTTGTGGAGTGAGGAGGCCAGAGTAGAAAAAGTCATTGGCTGTGGCGAGCTTTGGGTCGTTGCAGAACTTGCCATTCACGAAAACTGTATGCAAATGAAATCAAGTTGTGCTTCAGTAAGGATTGGGTGAAAGAAAGAATATCTTATATAAAATAATAAAATTTAAATATTTTTACGATGATCTAATCTAAGAAAATAAAAACCGACCTTTACAAACTTAAACAATTAAAATGTAAGTATATTTCAGGTAGCAAAAGTGCAATTAACCTTTTTTAGCTTATGTGTATTTTATGTTCCAAAACTAATACTTATTCTTACAATGAATACTAATGAAGCGAGTTTGGAAGATAACTTTGATACAAATGTCATCCATTGAAAGTGAAATTACCACAATTAAATGTTGATTACTAAATGACAAAAAAAAATATACTAATTGGGCTTTGTTTTTTATTAAATTAAATTTGCTACTAAAATCATATTTGAAAGCGTGAGACTTGAGTTTGGAATGTAAAAAGTTGGGAGATAGAGATGAATAAAAAATATACCAGCAGAT
>JAPPVO010000002.1:65665941-65701905 GCA_030407325.1 Camellia japonica
GAGAAGCAACTTGAGGAGGAGGCTGTACTCAAATAGCTGAAGAAGAAGATACAAGCGGACATCTCCATCTGGGGATTGCTCATGGCATCACGGGTGCATAGACAGGCTGTCTTATCAGCCATGGACAAAGCGAAGCTTTCAATAGAAACCACGCCAGAGCAGCTGGTGGGACTAGTCTTTCCGGGAGGAGCTACCCCGACGCTGACTTTTTCCGACAAGGAATTGCCACCCGAGGGGGCAGACCATAACAAGCCTCTCTACATTTCCGTAGAATGTAGGAATAAATAGATACCGGTGGTTCTCGTCGATACCGGATCCGCCATCAACGTCTGCCCGGCAAGGACGTCATTTGCAATCGGCTTGAAAGCCGCGGATTTTGTACTAACAGCCCAAGTCATCCGGGCGTATGACAATACAAGTAGAGAAGTGATGGGAACAGTTAAAGTTCAGACTAAAGTTGGGCCAGGGCAGCACGAGATAGATTTCCATGTCTTGGAGGTGCCCGCAACTTTCAACTTGCTTTTGGGGCGGTCGTGGCTGCATTAGGTGTAGGCGGTGTCATCCACTCTACATCAAATGGTAAAATACCCCTATGGAAAGGGAGTAGCCATTGTTTTCGGAAATTCATCAATCCATCCGCCACCGGAGGTATCTACACCTGTTCTAGAAATCGAGCATGGCATGGAAGATGTGTTCATATCAGGTTTCACCCTAGCTGAGGCTCAGGTTGTACAGAACATCATGGCTGCTAACGAGGGGATATATATCAGTGCCCAAGCAGTGTATCTCATGAACAAGCTCCAACATATCCCCGGGATGGGATTAGGGAAGAGCGGTCGCCAGGGCGTCGCAGCACTGGCCGAAGTGCCACACAACCCCCATGCCTTTGGCTTGGGTTATCTGCCCACCAAGGAGGATTGGGTAAGGAAAGGAAAGGAGATGGCCGGGAGAGCCAGGGCGAAACAGATAGGGAAACCCTTTGAGTTGATGCACCGGCCCATCCAGGGTACCCTAAACGGACGCTTCGTCCGGGAGGAGGAGGATTTTCCATTATGTGGCTTCCCAGAGCCGTGGTTAAATGCAGAGAGGAAGCGCGTACCAGGGTTCGAGATTTTCTTTGACCTACAGTTACCTGGGGATGATGTTGCTGAAGAGCAGACAGACCCAACAGTTGAGGTTGAGCAGAACAGGGAAATGGAGTCTGAGGACACCGAACTTGAAGTGGGGGTAGCACTGGCATGTCTACTTTCAGATCCTTCGATCGATCAGCTGTGCTTGAGGGATAACTCCTCGGTATCCATGATTGGAAATGAAACGGCTGCGGGCCTACTATCAACTATTCTGGATGCATCCATCGCACCCTCCCTGGTTTGGCAATACGAGGAGGGATTTTTATCTAGCAGCACCGGGTCAGGTAGTGAGCCGGAATCTGATTCCACCGAGTCTTGTTAGTCGGAATCAGGTTCCAGCTCGACTGAGTCTGAGTCCGGTATTCTTGGGGGTGATAACCCGGATGCCACAGTCCTGTCCAGGTCGTCTTTTTTTTTTTTCTCTTTTGAGTCTGTTGTAACAGAAGAATCGGACGGTTTGGAAGTACATAATGAGAATGATATGAATGTGGTTTCCGAGTACTTTTCTGTGCCTTTGATTTATTGCTTAAATCAGGACTTTCAAAATTTTGATAAAAACGACGAGGACGAAATTCCTTCGGTTTTACAACGTTTAATTGAACAAGAGCAGGAGAGGTTTGTTAAACCTTTAGTTGATGAAATCATTACTGTGAATGTTGGTACTGAGAAGGACCCGCGGCTGGTCCAGATCGGGTCCACGTTGTCTTCAGAGGAACGCGAGCGCTTAGTCGCTTTATTAAAAGATTTCAAAGATGTTTTCGCGTGGTCCTACGAAGACATGCCTGGAATCGATCCTGAGATTGTACAGCACCAGATCCCTCTCGATCCCGAGGCCTGACCAGTCAAACAGAAACTCAGGAGGATACGCCCTGATTGGGCTATTAAGATTAAGGAAGAGGTCACCAAGCAAATTGACGCAGGCTTCCTGCTGGTATCCGAATACCCGACTTGGTTGGCCAACATTGTTCCAGTACCGAAGAAGGATGGCAGAATTCGGGTATGTGTAAACTTCAGGGATTTGAATAAAGCCAGTCCGAAGGATGACTTTCCCTTGCCACACATCCATGAGCTGGTAGATTTCACAGCGGGGCATGCTTTGCTTTCGTTTATGGATGGCTTCTCAGGCTATAATCAGATAGTAATGGCACCCGAAGACCGGGAGAAGACTGCATTTACCACCCCATGGGGTACATACTGCTACAGAGTAATGCCATTTGGGTTGAAGAATGCTGGGGCTACTTATCAATGGGCAGCGACCACAATATTGCACGATATGATTCATAAAGAGGTTGAGGTGTACGTAGATGACATGATTGTCAAATCCAAAGAGAGAGAGGGTCACTACACCGCCTTGCAAAAGTTTTTCCAAAGGATCAGAGAATTTCGGCTGCGGTTGAATCCTCAGAAGTGTACATTCGGTGTTACAGCGGAAAAATGCTAGCGTTTCTGATTACGCAGAGGGGCATCGAAGTCGACCCTTCCAAAATCAAGGCCATCTTAGAAATGCCACCACCAATGACTGAAAAAGAGGTGCGAGGTTTTCTGGGTAAAGTACAATTCATAAGACTGTTTATTTCAAAATTAACCTTAACTTGTGAACCACTTTTTGGTCTCCTAAAGAAAGGAAAGAAATTCCAATGGGACGGCCGATGTCAAGCAGCTTTTGAACAGATCAAAGAATATTTACAAAACCCACCCGTGCTGTCACCACCGGAGCCAGGGAAACCATTGATATTGTACCTTTCAGTAACTGAGACTACGATGGGCTGTATGCTCGCACAAGAATCAGAGGATAAAGTGGAAAGGGCCATCTACTATCTGAGCAAGAAGATGCTGGATTACGAGACCCGTTACACTCCGCTGGAGAAAGCTTGCTTAGCTTTGGTAGGGCTACCAGGAAGCTGCGTCACTACTGTTAGCTCACTCTGTAATGTTGGTTTCACGACTCGATCCTATCAAATATCTTTTCAGAGAAACCGGCACTTACGGGTAGGCTAGCTCGTTGGCTGCTGTTGCTTTCCGAATTTGATCTAAAGTATGTGACGCGCAAGTCCGTAAAAGGAAGAGCAATAGCGGAGTTCCTTGCCGACCACCCGGTTGAAGGGGATGAAGCAGTCGAGTACCTATTCCCGGATGAAGCCATTTTGTATGTCGAAGACGAAACTTGGACAATGTACTTTGACGGAGCGTCAAACCAGTATGGGTATGGGATAGAAGTGTTGCTGATAGCGCCCGACAATTCCCGTATCCCTCTAGCATTTAAGCTCCGATTCAAAGTCTCGAACAACGAAGCGGAATACGAGGCATGTATTGCCGGCTTAGAAGCGGCTCTAGAACTAGGGGCAAACGATTAGATGTTATTGGGGACTCCAACCTTGTTGTATCTCAAGCAAAAGGAGATTGGAAGGTCAAAGAAGAGAAAATGATAATTTACCACCAGACCTTGGATTTGTTAATTCCTCGGTTTGAACAATTGAACTTCACCCATCTAGTAAGAGAGAACAACAGGTTTGCAGATTCACTAGCAACTCTATCTTCCATGATAGACATCCCGTCCGGAGTCCGGATGCGTCCGATCATCATTGACCAGAAGTTTGTGCCAGCATATGAGTCAATTTCTACCATAGATGAAGCTCAGGATGAGAACCCCTAGTATTATGACATATGGAACTTCTTGGAGAAGGAGACGTATCCACCAGGGGCAAATGCCAAAGATAAAAGGGCAATCAGAAGAATGGCTGTTCAGTTCATCATCTGCGGGGGTAAACTGTACAAAAAAGGTCATCTGGGAATGCACAAGTTGTGTGTAGAAGCTGAGGAGTCGAAGCGCCTGATGGAGGCCATCCATGGAGGAGAATGTGGTGCACATATGAATGGGGTAATGCTGGCGCGGAAGATCCTCAGACAGGGCTACTATTGGTCCACCATGGAGAAGGATTGTATTGGCTTTGTTCGACGATGCCACAAATGCCAGATCCATGCAAACCGCATGAACATCCCGCCGTCAAAGCTATACAACATGACTTCGCCGTGGCCGTTTTCAGTCTGGGGAATTAATGTGATCGGGGCTGTTACTCCGAAGGGGTCAAATGGGCACGAGTTTATCCTGGAGCGATAGATTACTTCACAAAGTGGGTTCAGGCCCAATCTTATGCGGTGTTGAAGGCTTACATGTCCGAAGTTTATCAGGAACAACATCATCTGTCGCTATGGAGTCCCTAACGAGATTATTTCAGATAATGGTTCCACTTCAAGAAGGAGGTGATTGATTTGTTGGAGAAATATAATGTGGCTTTTCATAAGTCGTCCACATACCAGCCGCAGACCAACGGAGCAGTTGAGGCCACCAACAAGAACATCAAGCACATATTGCAGAAGATGGTGGAAACCTATCGAGACTGGCCAGATAAGTTGCCGTTTGCTCTGTGGGGCTACCGGACTTCAATCAGAACTTCTACTAGGGCTACCCCGTATTCATTAGTCTATGGGATGGAGGCCGTCCTACCTATTGAGATTGAGGTTCCGTCACTACAGGTATTAGCTGAGTGCCAAATAGCTGAAGCAGACTGGCAGACGGTTCGAGGAACTCATGCTTTTCGACGAGAGAAGACTAAAAGCACTGACCATGTACAGGGTTATCAGCGCAGAATCGCCCGGGTTTTCAACAAGAAGGTTAAGTCCAGGAACCTAAAAGAAGGAGATTTGGTGCTCAAAGACAACCGAGCTCCCATTCATGACCCAAGGGGCAAGTTCAGACCCAATTGGACTGGTCCCTACATCATCAAAGCTATCTGGTCGGGTGGAGCTGTGGTTCTGATGGACCTAGATGGCCTAGAATTCTCACAACCGATCAACATGGACAAGTTGAAGAAATATTACCCTTGAGAGGCTCGCTAGGCCGAAAACCCGAAAGGGCGACCTAGGCAAAAATTAGAGCACAAAAAAATTAGAAAATAGAAAAACTGAGCTTGCAAGGTTGAAAACCCGCAAAGGGCGGCCTTGGCAAAAGTTAGAGCATAAAAGGAGAGTGAAAATACTCGAGTGAACCAAAGCCGAACTACGTAAGGCTTGATTCCCATCTTTGGGATACGTAGGCAACTTCATCTTGAAGTTCAGCCCCAAACTTTTCCCCGATCAACTTTGTCCATTTGATCATCTCAGTCATCTTTGTCCATCAGCATTCATCGTGGTCTCCGGTGCAGTGCTTTTCAGACTAGGGGCAACTTTCCGTCGCCGTGCAGTGCTGCGGTGCTATTCAGACTAGGGGCAACTTTCCAGTCGCTGGGATTCGGGTTTGTACATCTCAGTGACCGCAGTGCTGCGGTGCTATTCAGACTAGGGGCAACTTTCCAGTCGCTGGGATTCGGGTTTGTACATCTCAGTGACAAATTTCAGGCTTGTCCAGTTCTGATCCATATCGACAATGGTTTTGAAAAGTTTCAATAAAAGTTGACTTTGTTCAAATTAATCTTTTTACAACTAAGACCATTTTTGGACCAAAGCGGAAAATTTTCAGTACCACAATCTTCAAATTCATTGATTTCAATACAGAGTTCTCCTGCTCTGGTATACAATTGAAGTTGTTTTTTATTACAATCATAAGGAAAACTTGAAAGTTCTAATAAAGCAATAAACCCGGGGCATAGTCAAGTCAGGTGTCCCTGCGCCCCCTCCCAGAGCTAGTCAAAGTCTCTGATGCCAAGCTAGGCCCATTCTGTGCCTCTTCATTGAGCCAATCCCAACACTCATCAGACAAAGTGCAATTGAAAATGGGAGCGGGGGCCAGGAGCTCTCTGGCTCTCCATGCTGTAGCATATCGGGCAAGCTGTGCGCCTCGGATCGGGAATGCAGCTGGGTACTCTATCTCTTCTGGTGGACAAGTCTGGTCATGACCAATTGACAACGGATCCGGAACAGAAAATAGAAGACACAGTGAGTCAGGCCAATCAGCTGAATCCCTGGTTGGCGAGTCATACTGTAGCTCATTGCCGGTAGATTGAGCCAAGGACATTGCCAAGCAATGCGATCCGTGGACAAGCTACACATCCAATCGAACCACCAACCCTCATCGAGTGCATCGACTAGGCGTTGCCTGAAGAAGTAACCACGGGCTGAGTATTTGGGCAAGAGTCCACAACCTGCAACTTGTCCATCAACCATATCTGGGGAGGGATAAAAAAATGGAGAGATTGAAGAATAGAGAGATGTACGATGAGAGAAAAGTAAGAAAGGGTTCTGTGAGAAAACCGAGCTTGAGATCCGAGTGACGTGAGTAATACATGTGTGAGAGATTGGGTGGGAAACTTTACCTACAGTAGTAGCGGACTCCCCGCAAATTTGGTTGCTTCGCGACATAGAAAGCATCCAAACCCATCAACGTCTCAGCCAGAGTCATGATAATGCAACTCTTACCCTCTTTCAAACCTTGGGTAACTTCAATCAATTGGATGCTAGATCCTCCAGAACCTGAGGCAAATAAGAAATGAGATAGCATACACAAACAAAGTGCGTGTTGCCGAAAACCTTGCCAATGACGGTCGATGCGGTCACCGGTGTCAGAAAAACGAACAAACCAAACTCGGAATATCCAGCATTCCGTCACGAATCAGAGATCAAGCATCAGGCACAGAGAACCCACACATTTGTCCTAAGGCCTGGGCATGGCCAAAGCGGGGTTGGGGTAGGATCTCTTCATTGCGCTCAGACTCCATTAAGACTCGAAAATCTTCAAAGGTGGGGCATACCTCTTGCCCGCCAAAGCTAAACACATGCGTCACCGGATTCCAAAACCTTGCCGCGGCATGGAGAAACGGAACGTCCAGCGGGGTACGACCCAAAGTGAATAGTGCGTTTATGCCGAAACCCCGGAAATTTAGCTTTTTCGAGCCATCCAAGTTGTTAATCCAAGCTGTAAGATTTTGGGCAAGAAATTCTTCCATTGGGAGTAAATCAGTGTTGAAATGAGAAAACCCACGAAGCTGGGGCCTTTTGTGGGGGATAAGGTTGAATGGAGGACAGGTGTCAGCATTCTGCTAGTTCCTACCATTTTTGGCCGGCCGGCCAAATATAGTGCCGACCGGCCATTACTGTTGGCCGGTGAGTCCTCTCATGGCGGTGGCCTTTTCCTCCTGAGCCGGTGGTCTTCCCTTTGGTCCCCTGAATTGTTTATGCTCAGAGGTTGTGGAATCCCACCATTTCCAATGCCCTCCGACGATCAATTCTTGCGGGGCCGCGTCCATTTGCTTATCGAGTTATTGTACATTTGTTTATCGAGTTGTTTCTCACTCTCTTTAAGTCTTCGTGTTGCCTATCGAGTTGTACTCACACTTAGCTAGCTCACCGAGTTTCCTCGTTTTTTTTGCTTATCGAGTTGTAAGTCGGTTCGCTACCTGATTATTACGATGCAAATGCTTAAATTTCAACTGAATTTCAGTTTCATTCACATTGTTGTGTGATGCCTTGCGATGCGATGTATAGAATGTGCCAATGTAACATCTTTTAAATCAAATAGGAATTTCATTTCCGTCATGTGTTCTTGCAAAGAAATATACAGTTTTGAAAAACGTCGATGACAAACCTGCTTGAGGCAGTGTAATGTGCTTAAACTATCAGTAAAAAAGGAAAGGTAAAGCAGAAGGAAGTAGGGGGGGCAGCAGAGTGTCGGGATTGCTATTGATACCCTCTCCTTTTTCTCGAGGACGATACACCACCTGCGCCCTTGTTTAGGGTCAATTACATGGTTTGGCACCTTCCTTATTTAAGATATCGCAAGAAAGCGCGCCTTTTGGTAGGCTTTTGAGTTGACCTCAGGCCGTACCCTTTTGAGCGATGCTCCGTATGTGCGAGGAACATCCCTTCCCGTATCCTTTGGCATCTTGTGAGCTCCACAACATGCTTCAATTGTATTGTGTTGCAGTGTTTTACATTACACGCCTCAGGTTTTTATACACGTTACTTTCGTAGACCGCATGTTTTATCATTACTTGCGTAGACCGCATGTTTTATCATTACTTGCATAGACCGCATGTTTTGTTTGCGTAGACCGCATGTTTTGTTCGCGTAGACCGCATGCTTTACTTGCGTAGACCGCATGTTTTATCATTACTTGCGTAGACTGCATGTTTTATCATTACTTGCGTAGACTGCATGTTTTGTTCGCGTAGACCGCATGCTTTACTTGCGTAGACCGCATGTTTTGCTTGCGTAGACCGCATGTTTTATCATTACTTGCGTAGACCGCATGTCTTGCTTGCGTAGACCGCATGATTTACTTGCATAGACCGCGTGTTTTGCTTGCGTAGACCGCATGTCTTGTCGGCGTAGACCGCATATTTTGCTTGTGTAGACCGCATTCTTATATTCAAATTCATTACTTGCGTAGACCGCATGTTTTGCTTGCGTAGACCGCATGTTTGTAATTGATGTCATTGCTTGCGTGGACCGCATTCTTATGTTCAAATTCATTGCTTGCGTAGACCGCATGCTCGTGTTCAATTTCGTTGCCTGCGTAGACCACAGGCTCCACTTACATGTCTGTGCCTTCACAGCATTGTTATGCTTCCCACTTGCTTTCCGTTGTCACGCATTTTCAAGTACATTAATATGCATGGTGCTAACCGCATTGTACCTGTTAAGTTTGTTTTCTTCGCAGGCACGATATTGTATGTACGGTTCATTTGCGACTGGTGGAACCAGACGAACCGGACAGGTATTGTATCCTCCGCGTGAGACGCATCGAGAATTGCATAATTCTCTTACATCCTTTCTGCATTGTAGTGTAGTTTGGTGTATGCTAGCTTAAAACTGTTACATGTATGCTTCGTTACAACTTTTCTTTGCATGATCATAAGTTATGCTCGGCTTCGTGTATTGTCTTGCATTTTGCCCCTGCCTTCGGGCGCATACCTTGTTTGTCTTACATGTTTGTCTAAGTCTTCGGCCTTGTCAAAAATGGGTCATCTCTAGGCTTTGACATTCACTCCTGTCATTGTTATGACTTTCGAGTTCTGTCAAAGAGGGGCAACTGTAGACACCCCATTTTTGACCGTCCTCAAGACTTGGACGTCACCACTTGGACACTCGGTGATCGTCTTTGTTTGTGTTTGTTTTGAGCTCCCGGAGGTCTTGGTTGCGCGCCTTGCCTCAGGATCTCCTAACTCGTCTGCTCCGTTTTTGGTTTTGGCACCAAACACTTGTGTTTTTGCCTTGAAGGACAGGGAATGGCTTGTTGGCCATCCCCATATCCCACCGGCCCCTCCTTGCATCACCGGCCATGGTTTATTAACACCAATGGCCGGTCGGCACTATATTTGGCCGACCGGCACTTTATTTTGCCGACGACCTCTTTGCTGGCCGGTGTGACTCCTTTGCACCCTTGAGGCATGGTGCATGCCAGCTGTGCCAGCTGGAATGCACCATCACTCCTCCCCGTGCGGTTTGTGGCTAGTTTGAGCCCTTGACCCCGTAATTCCTTCTAGAAGGATGACCCTTTGGCCAAGCTTCTTGGGAAAGCTTGGCCAGCTGTCCCAGCTTCTTCGGGAAGCTTGGCCAGCTGTCCCAGCTTCTTCAAGAAGCCAAGGACCATTTGCCCCCTTTGCCCCTTTTGATATAGCTTCTTGGAGAAGCTTGGAGTCTTTTTTTTGGCCTATATAAGCATCCCACCTCCTCCATTGTCAAAGGTTAGCCATTCTTGAACAAAAAAAACCAGAGCTTTTGTATCTATATATCTGTCATATATTCCATCCCTCTATATTTTCCCTCTCTGTCCTCTTGTTTGTGTGTTTCTAGGCCTAAAAGTGCATTTTGACCTCACTTTTGCACTAATACACACACCATTACACCTTGCTCCGAGATTGAGAGGCTTGGAGGGTTGATTCTTGAGCTTTTAGACTGATCTTGATCAATAGAAGGTGGCTGGATCATCTGTTCTTCAAGGGTTCTTCAAGGGTAATCACTTTGCTTTAGTTTCCCCAAATTTGCACTAGATTTCTACCTGTCTTGCATGCTGATTTAGGCTTTGTGTATAACATAAAAAAAGCTTATATTTTCATGCTTTAGAACTTTCATTAAGGGTGTTTTGTGGTTTGAGTTCAAACTCACCCTCTTAGGCCTTATTTGGCCTTTTTGATGCTTTCTTTGTTTGGCTTTGTTTACCTTGGTGTTTTGGTCTTCTCACCCCTGAAATCCAGTGGATTTTCAGTGGTGAGGAAGATGGTTTGAAGTCTTGTATAGGGGAGGGACACCCCTTTCCCCTTTGTCTCTCTTTACCTTTGTTTTTGGCTTAAAAGGCAACATGTATGCTTGGTTGTTTTGGGTACCATTTCAGAGTTTTTTTGGGTGTTTTGAGTCATGTTATATCTCTGTCTTTGGTTGGATTTGTAGCCCTTAGCATGCATCTTATACTTGCTTTATAATGCTCTACCTTGCCTAGAAATGGACCATGTGCTTAGCCTAGTATATCTTCATGTTTTGGCCTAGCTTATTGAAGTTTTTGGTCATGATTTGTCATGCTTGAAGTCTGTTGGCCACTATTGTTGTCATGTTTGACATGCTTTGTATAGCTCCTTTGTATTCTAGCATGATGAACTTGAGTAAGTGAGTCATTAGCATGCTTTGTTTAAGATGTTTAGATGATTTGAAGTCACTAATCATGCTATTTCAGTCCCTATACCATGCTTACATGTTGCCATTTATCATCTCATTCATGCCTTAAAGTGTTGTAGTCTTGTGCCTTAAAGGGTGGTCATAGTGTATGCTACCATGTTTAGGTATTTGGGCTGCCATATTATTGGATTTTGGGGTGTGTTTTGATGCATTGAAGCTCTGTTGTTGGCTGAATAAACCATGCCATGAGTGGTCTTGGTAGTGGTAGTTGAATGCTCCCTTTTGCGCCTTAATCTTGAGCCCATTGGTTTGTGTGCTTGTTGAGCATTTTGTCCAGGGTTTTAGGCATTGGTGGCCACTGTTTTGGGTGGGCTGAGGCCTGCCTCTTGTGGTTTTGAACCACCATTACATGATCATGTTGCATTGGATTCATCCTTGCATGACATCATACTTGCATGCTTACATATTATTGATTAGTCGTATTTTAATGTCTTAACTCGCATGTTAGAGTGCATTTCCATATTTAGTTTACACCACATTTGGCATGTTTGCATTTTAGTCTCTTATTGCATTTTTGAACCATGTTGCATAACATGCATTGCATTGTTTGGTTTGGGGTGTCCAAACTAAGAGGGGTGAGGGGTGTTTGTACTTCAAGTGACAAAACGCACCTCAATCCTCGGTCACCGAGGCCCTTGACTTCGACATGATAGGGTCTTGGTCCTCATTTGTGTGTTGCATGCATTTTACATTAAATGGCAAACTTGGTCCCTTAGGCTATCATGCACAATTGATGGCCCAAAAATCGAGGGCCACACTTCCTTGAGTCCATTGCATGATAGGGAGTGTGTCCATGCCCACATGTGCTTGAAATTCTATGCCATGCATTACCTGTCCTCTGTTGCTGTCAAAATTATCTTTTGCAGGAAGTTTCTGCCGACCGGCAGAATTTAGTGCCGACCAGCCATTGGTGAATGGCCGATGGCTTCATTAGCAGCCGATGGCTGTTTTCCATGGCCGGTGAACATTTACCTCAGCCGATGGTGTTCTGTAGTGTGCATAGAAGATACCCTGGGACTTTGGCAGTCTTTGGAGAGGCAGAGCAGGGTAAACAGAGGCAGTAATGGCATGGTATGGACTTCCGGGCAAGACAGACTGAAGCATGCATCATTCGCGCATCCCGAGGCGGGGGATGTGGCCACCTTTCTTTTTTGCATTTTATTTTTTAATTAGATTAGAAATTCTGTAATAAATTAATTTATTTATTATTCGGACTGTATTATTCTGTTGGTCCCTCCAAGCGAGGGCAAATTTGTAATAAGTGTGGGTGTGTGTGCATGTCTTCCAACCCCCACTTCTTTCTCCCTTTTATTTACCTACTTTTGATGGTAGATTAGGGCATATTTAAATTAGCATACCTTATGCAATGCATGCGTGCATCCATGCATTTGTTTACATGCACCGGGCTCGGTACATCACGCTAACTACATTGTACTTCAATTCCAAATTGAATACGTGTTATTTGTAGCATTCC
Source organism: Camellia japonica (assembly GCA_030407325.1). Classification (NCBI taxonomy): domain Eukaryota; kingdom Viridiplantae; phylum Streptophyta; class Magnoliopsida; order Ericales; family Theaceae; genus Camellia; species Camellia japonica. The sequence goes on from JAPPVO010000002.1 coordinate 65,678,209, forward strand.
ATATGCCATGTTTAGGATAGCCGAGCCTTTCTAGATTACATCTTTGCTTGCGTTGCATTAGCCACTTAACATGAACTAGGATCATACATACGATTACTAACTAGTTTCTATTTTGGCTTGGAGTACTAGGTAAGCTTTTATGCTTTAGCATCTCGCATACATGTGAATGTTGCCATAATAGCATGATTACCATGAGGCTAGCTGCTTATGTGATATTACTGCTTGAATGCCTGTGGATGGAGGTTGAATTACCTAAATTGGAATAATGCATTAAAACTGGGAGTTTTAAGCCCACTCGATAGTGGCAAAACCATTTTTTTCTAAAAGCCCACTTGAGGGTGGCAAAACCTGCATTTTAGCCTACTTGCGAGTAGCAAATCATTTTCAAAATAAACAAGAAATGTTTTGTTCCAATTTAGGCAATTTGGTCTATACTTGTTTGCTGCACGCATAACATAGTAAATCTAGGCTAATAACCGGAATAAGAACATGTAATGTTTTCAAAACAAGATATCACAGTTAGTAGAGGCCGGTCTTCGGACCGAGCGAGAGGGGGTGCTCATAGTTGACCTTCCCCGATCGTACCCAAGTTCCCGAGCCGAGGCAACTTTGGTGATGACGGACACGTGGCCTTTGGCACCGAGTCAGGGTTTCCTAAATTTCTCAAAATAAAATATTTAGGTGGCGACTCTGTATCTGGCAAAGCAGTCCATGTTTGGCACTTCTTTCAACAATCTGTTTTCTCAAAACGATTTGCCGGATTTGGAGTCTTTGGTTTAGATTTAGAACCGTGACAACAAATTGAGTCCGAGCTGTAGCGGGGACCCCTCGCAGGCTTACATGGAGCAAGTCCCCAAGTTTGAGAATCGAGGATTCAAACACGGTTGGCTCAAGGCCCTTACTATTGCTAATGTGACATTGGCTATGCCGATCCCATACGAGCAAGTGGATGTTGAACCACTGGAGTCTGACTCTGAGGATTAAATTGGGCGACGCTTTTGTTTTAGGATTTTGAATGTATTCTTACAGCTTTTCGTTTAGTAGTTTTCATGTATTGCTACAGTCATAGTTTTTTGCTAGGCATTTTCATGCGAGCTTGTAGCTTTTTGTTTTTAGTAGTTTTCATATGTAAAATGGCTACAATTTGTGCCCAATTTACTTAATGAAAATTCCCTTTGTACTTTGCTATTATTTGTGCTAAATTTTGTTATTAATGAAAGGTATTGCTTTTTTTTTTTTTTTTTATTTCGGACAAAACGTTCGTGTGTACTTGCCGATTAGATAATTAGGCAATTTCAACTCCAAAAAGCCGAATGCTAGTAGTTCATGGAGTGGTTGTGGCACACATCGATCGGCGTCGGGCTTAGATGCTTGGCCGATCAGATTAATAAATCTGCCCTTGCCCCAGTCAATGCATGAACTCCAAAAAAGCCAATCAGATAACAAGTCAAATTTAACTCAAAAAGCCAAATGCTGGTAGTTCATGGAGTGGCTGTGGCACACATCGATCAGCGTCGGGTTTAGATGCTTGGCCGATCAAATTAATAAATCTGCCCTTGCCCCAATCAATGCATGAACTCCAAAAAAGCCAATCAGATAACAAGGCAAATTTAACTCCAAAAAGCCGAATGCTGGTAGTTCATGGAGTGGCTGTGGCACACATCGATCAGCGTCGGGCTTAAATGCTTGGCCGATCAGATTAATAAATCTGCCATTGCCCCAGTCAATGCATGAACTCCAAAAAAGCCGATCACATAACAAGGCAAATTTAACTCCAAAAAGCCAAATGCTAGTAGTTCATGGAGTGGTTGCAGTGCACGTCGATCGGGATCAGTCTTTTGGAGTTTGGCATATAATGAAATCGCCTCAAGGGCGCTGCAAGCATTAGAAATAAATGGGACGGACTCTTCACGCCAGTGACTCCACTTATTGTGTTCAGACTCGATTTAAAACAATTTGTTGCGTGAGGTTAGACAAGTGCGAATGTCAAATAGACTGTTCTTCAATAGCAAAGGAGAAGCGCGAACGTTGGCTAAGCTTGACACTGCAATGAATCGCAGCAGCGAACCCATTTGTGCGGGAGGTAGGACGTCCAAAGAATGGGAAAGACGTCAGCCTCCAAGTCGTCGAAGTAGATCACCTCGAAAGGAAAAACAGCAACGGGGAAGCTCCCAACGACCACGATCGAGAAATGAGGCCGACGCGACGCCGCGACCGTTGAGTTTTGCGATTTTTGTGGGGAATAAACCGATGACGGAGGCTGACTCTATTGTCAACGACCCAGGTGTGGCGGTCGAGTTTGCTCGACAGATTTTTTCCCCGCCGGTTCAGCAGTCGATGGTTTGTTGACAAGATTTCGAAGTATTTCGAGAGGGAATCCACGGGGCGGTGAAAGGGCTATATATAGCTTATGAAGTCGGCATGCGCCTGCCGCCGCGCGAGCAAGAAATAGAGAAAAACGACGAACGCATTCGAAACTTGGAGGCTCGCACAGAGAAGGCCAAGCGTGAGCTTAGGGAACTTAGGAAAGCTCAAACCACCGAGCCGCGTGCGGCAGGTCAATCCAACCCGGTCGTGGAGAACAGAGTGACCCAACAGCTGTTAAGTCACGCGATAGTCGATCGGGACACGACAAGCATGTTTGCCGTGGAAAATGCAAGGACCGTGGGTTATGAGAAAGGCTTCCACGATGGCCGAAGAGTCGGGATAGACAAGACCAAGGAGAAACTTGCAGAGGAGGTGTGCCGATGCAAGAATCGGGGCTTTAGGCACGGGTGGATTAAGGCTCTCCAAGCCTCAGAGGCACTTCAAGGAGCAGGAGGTTGATTGGGGTCGCCATTATATCATCGTCACGACTTTCCTTTTAACGCTTTCGAAATTGAGAAGAGCGATGACGAGGGCGATGCCGAGTAGAACTAAACGAGGGCGTTCCAACATATTGTAAACGTTCAAACATATATTGTATCTATTCGATAGTTCAATAAAATGTTTTATTTTAAACGTTTGTGTTTGATCTTCAATGTTTACATGCCTAATTAGGCATTTTGTTTCGAATGTTTGCATATTCAAGCATTTCATTTATTTAAGCATTTCATTCTCAATGTTTGTATGCTTAATTTGTTTATGCGGTTTGCAAATCCTAAGCATTTCATTTTGAATGTTCGTAAGTTTTAACATGTATACGGTTTTCACCGGCTCAACTTAATGAAACATTTCAACTGAACTTAATCAGGCATTTCATCGGCTCAACTTTTGTGTACGGCCTAATTCATTTTCCTTTTAACGCTAATGAGTTTTGGAATCTAGAGTTTTATTCGGCTCATAAATGCCACTGGTATACGAAGGGCGCTCCGAATCCGGAGGCTTTATGGGCCCAAAGGCGTCATGCGCCGATGGGGCTTAAATCCGGAGACTATTTGGCCAATCATGATATCCACGAAGGGCGCTCCGAATCTGGAGGCTTTATTGGCCTAAAGGCGTCATACACCGATGGGGCTCCAAATCTGGAGACTTTATTTGGCCAATCGTGATATCCACGAAGGGCGCTCCAAATCCGGAGGCTTTATCAGCCCAAAGGCGTCATGCGCTGATGGGGCTCCGAATCCGGAGACTTTATTTGGCCAATCGTGATATCCACGAAGGGCGCTCCGAATCTGGAGGCTTTATCGACCCAACGATGTCTTGCGCCGATGGGGCTCCGAATTTGGAGACTTTATTTGGCCAATCGTGGTGTAACAACCCGACCCTCGTACATGATTCTGGTATATTTTCAGTCCCTTATTCTGCACTTTTAAATGCTCATTGTGAAATTTTATGTGGAATTAAGCTTAATGAAGTGAATCCTATGATTATGGATGCATATCTATTTAATAAGAGAAAAATCTGTCACAATTATAATGTTTGAGTCAGAAATTGGAAGCCTTAGAGGCTTAATTATCCGAAATTGATTTTACATTTAAGATCAGCATGATTTTTAGGTCATAGTATGATTTTCTGTGAAATTTCAATTAGGAATGATTAAACTGATTAAATTTTGTCTTTACTCACCTTTAGGTATATATATTCATACTCTTTACCTATTTGACTTAAAAAAAAAAAAAAAAAAAAAAGCCATTCCTCAAAATATCTCCTGGGTGAGAGAATTAGGGAAGAGGAGAGTTGGAAAGAAAGGATCAAGAGGAAGGTTTCATCAAACAAGAAAATTGGGATTAAGAGGGTTTAGAGAAATTTAAACTCAAGGTATGTAAGAATTACTTTGCATGAGCTCTTTCTTGAACATGTGTAAGAATTCTCTTTGAATTGTGAGGACTAGGGTTATGATTGAAGTTTGTGTGTGATGCTCACTAAATTGGAGAATTGTACTTATTATTTGCTTGTGTTTGGAGGTTGAATTGAGTTGTGTAGAGGGATTATACTTTACTATTTGTTTCCATGTTGAATTTACTTGAGGATACACATGTATTGTTCATATACCTAGGGTCATCAACATAGAATAATTGGATTGTGATTGATGATGGTTATGAATTCAAAATGAAAAAGGACCTAAGCAAGCTTGTGATGAACCTTTATGTGATTTTGAGCTATATTCTTGTGTTAAAGTTGCCTATTTTAAGCCTTGCCATATGTGCACCAAAGTTGAATTTTTTGGTTGAATTTCGGACTGCACAAATAGGGGAATCGCCGCACGTGCGGGGGTCATGGCCGCACGTGCAGGAGCACTACCGCACGTGCGGGACTCATGGTCGTACATGCAGGAAATGGTGAAATTTTGGGTTTTGGCTACTGCTAAAAAGGCACGTGCGGGGCTTCCCAGCCGCACGTGCGGGACCAACCGCCGCACGTGCAGGGCTCACAGCCGTACGTGTAGCCCATGCTGCGAAACATTATCTGCTCCGTTTTATGTGCTCGACCCTCTGATATTTTTAAAATCTGTGTTTGATGCCTTTTTGATATCTGTAAATTCATTTGAAGCGAAGCGAGTTCGAAAATGATTTAACAAGGAATAAGAACTAATGTATAGGTTGTGCATGTGTGTAGGTCATAACTCGGGAGGAACAAGCGCTTCGCTACCGCACTGTGAGTAGTAGTATTGTAGTAGTACGCTTACTTATCGCTATTAATTACCATTAGCACTCTGTTAATCACAAGCCAATTATGTTAACTTACATGAATGATTGAATGAATGTGTGTACTTTCACATGACTCTGAAACTCTGTATGGCTTTGGAATTAGTCTGCTCTGATGACATCTGGGCCCATGGCCAATCTATGAAATCTGTTAGGCCTATGGCCAATCTGTGAAATCTGTTAGGCCTATGGCCAATCTGTGGAATCTATTAGGCCTAAGGCCAATCTGTAAAATCTGATGGGCCTAAGGCCGTTCTGTATATCTCTGGGCTTAAAGCCATTCTGTTTAAAGACTGGGCCCAAGGCTGTTCTGGAAATAGTCACAGAATCAGATTAACCATATGTCCTCTACATTTATATACTCATTGATGTGCATTATAATTCAAGTTAATCATTGAATTGTTAGGTACTATTATTCACTGAGCTTCGCTCACTCTGTATTTTGTCTGTTTCTGTAGGTAATCAACCTGGGGGCCAATCTTAACCCTTGAGGCTCATCTCCCTTTTGTCAACCTCAGTGTGTCCAAGCACTTAGACGAAGCCCGTGCATTTCATAAGGTTTTTCTAGGCTTTTGGCTTGTACTCTGGTTGTCTGCCTATGGTTGAAATGTAAATAATCCCTTTCTTCACCAACATTTTTGTTATACGCCCAATCATGGGGCTGGGTCTGTATATGTATATGTATATGTACATAACTAATTTCACTGATGCATGTCACTGTATGTTCATCTACCTTATGCAATGGTTGTGATCCTGGCATAGTAGTGGTAGCTCAATGGATATTGTTTTATGTTGTTTTATGATATTAAATGCTTCCGTTCAGGCCCCATAGTTTATGTAAACAGAATTTGTGTCCGTTTCTGAATAGGTCATGCCCAAACTTTTAGGGGCGGGTTGGGGCATGACACGTGGTATCCACGAAGGGCGCTCCGAATCCGGAGGCTTTATTGGCCCAAAGGCGTCATGCGCCGATGGGGCTCTGAATCCGAAGACTATTTGGCCAATCGTGATATCCGCAAAGGGCGCTCCGAATCCGGAGGCTTTATCGGCCCAAAGGCGTCATGCGCCGATGGGGCTCCAAATCCGGAGACTATTTGGCCAATTGTGATATCTACGAAGGGCGCTCCGAATCCGGAGGCTTTATCGGCCCAAAGGCGTCATGCGCCGAAGGGGCTCCGAATCCGGAGACTTTATTTGCCCAATCGTGATATCCACGAAGGGCGCTCTGAATCCGAAGGCTTTATCGGCTCAAAGGCGTCATGTGCCGATGGGGCTCCGAATCCGGAGACTATTTGGCCAATCCTGATATCCACGAAGGGCGCTCCGAATCCGAAGGCTTTATCAGCCCAAAGGCGCCATGCGCCGATGGGGCTCCGAATCCGGAGACTTTATTTGGCCAATCGTGATATCCACGAAAGACACTCCGAATTCGGAGGCTTTATTACTCAATTGCGGGATAAGAAAACGAGAGACTTTGCATTGCAAAAATGAGGTGTACAAGGCGAACCGTTCAGAACAAGTATCATGCCCTACAAGTCAGGTCAATGATAAAATTTGCGTAAATGCGTGGAATTCCAAGGCCGTTGCAGACTTCTTCCTGACATGTCTTTGAGCCGATATGCCCCTACTCCTGCGATTGAATCAATCTGATAAGGGTCGTCCCAATTAGGACCCAATTTTTCATCAGCCGGTTTCCTGGTAGCTGGAAGCACCTTCTTCAGAACCAACTCTCCTGGCATGTAACGGCGCAACTGAACACGTTGATTATAAGACTTAGCAAGCTGCTGCTGGTACCGTGCCATCGACGCAAGGGTACAGTCTCTTCGTTCTTCGATCAGAATCAAATCCAAAGCCAGCATCATGTTGTTTCGGCCCATATCAAAAACTTGCGATTTCAGGGTTGGGTGGCCGATCTCCAGGGGTATGATCACCTGGGTTCCAAAGCATAAAGCAAACAGCGTTTCTCTAGTGGATCGCCTCGGCGTAGTTCGATGAGCCCACAATACACTCGGCAATTCTTTGACCCATTTGCCTTTAGCTTTCTCCAGCCTCTTCTTGATGCCGTCCAAGATGGATTTGTTAGAGGCTTCGGCTTGACCATTGCTTTGTGGGTAAGCTAGCGTAGAAAAGTAAGGCCGGATACCATATTTGCTGCACAGCTCTCAGTAGACGCCACAATCAAACTAGGTGCCGTTATCTGAGATAAGAGCTCTTGGAATGCCGAATCGTGTTATGATATTTCTCCATACAAAGCGCTTAACATCAGCATCTCGAATGTGCGTTCATGCCTCCGCTTTGACCCATTTTGTGAAGTAATCTGTCGCGACGATCAAGTATCGTTTGTTCCCTGGGGCCCTCGGCAATGGTCCTACGATATCAAGTCCCCACTGGGCGAACGGCCAGGGGCTGGTGATAGAGCTTAACTCTTCAGCAGGTAGATGGGTTAATGGGGAGAACTTCTGGCACTGTTCACATTTCTTCACATAGCATTCGGCATCATCTCTCATTGTCGGCCAATAATACTCCTGCGTTATAGCTCAAAGGGCCAAAGAGCGCCTGTCAGAATGGGCACCACAACTGCCTTCATGTATTTTAGTCAGAAGCTCTTCAACTTTGTCCGGGTGTACACATTCTAGGTATGGACCAGAAAGGGATTTTTTATAAAGCTTTCCTTGCGGATCCAAGTAGTATCGCAGGGCTTTGTTTCGCAGCTTGTGCGCTTCTTTTTTGTCTGCTGGGAGCTGTTCGGAAGACAGGAATGCAGTAATGGGGTCCATCCAACTCGGTCCTGACTCTATGATGTTGACCTGGATTTCCTCCGAAGGGCCAATGCTTGGCTCCGGGATGAAACCTACTTCGATTGTCCGTTTAATCTCTGAGTTAATGCAGAGGCTAGGCAAGCTAGGGCGTCTGCATGTGTGTTCTAATCACGTGTTATCTAATTCAATTCATGATGGTCAAATTTGGCCAGCAGGGCGCTAGCCGATTTCATGTAAGCCGCCATACGGTCATTTTTGGCTACGTACTCCCCTTTTAGCTAATTGATCACCAATTTTGAAATGCAAAATACCAGCAAAGGCTGAGCACTAAGAAGGTCTGCATTCCTCAAACCGGCCAGCAGGGCTTCGTACTCGGCCTCATTATTTGATGCTTCGAAGCCGAGTTTGACGACCTGCTCAATTATTACGCCGTCGGGAGCCATGATTACTACTCTGGCTCCGCTGCCCCGTTGATTGGATGATCCATCATAGTACAACTGCCAACTGTCCCCAACATAAATTCTCCAGTTCGGCTTAGCTCGAATTTCGTCAGACTTGAAGTCGCCAAGACCCCCAGTGAATTTAGCCAGAAAGTCGGCAAGCACCTGTCCCTTGATTGAGGTTCTAGGTAGAAACTGAATATCGTACTGGCCAAGTTCAAGAGCCCACTTTGAAATGCATCCTGATGCTTCTGCACTGCGTAGTACTGATCGGAGAGGGTAATCTGTTAGCACCTCGATGCTATGCCCCTGGAAGTAATGCATCAGTTTTCTTACCGCCATGACTATGGCTTGGATGAGTTTTTCCAGCGGAAGGTAGCGTGTTTCAACGTCGACTATTTCCTTGCTCACATAATATACTGGTCGCTGCTCCCCCAGCTCTTCCTTTATCAGTATGGCGCTGACGGCCCGGTCGAAAACTGCCAAATACAAAGTGAGCGGGTCACCTGCCGAAGGTATTGTCAAGAGTGGAATTGATCGGAGGTAGGTTTTGAGGTCGTTGAAAGCAGCTTCGCACTCGGCGGACCATTCAAAAGCCTTGCCCTGCTGTAATGTGTGGAAGAATTGTTGGCAGCGATCTTTAGACCGACTGATGAACCTGTTGAGTGCGGCGGCCATCCCCATCAACTTTTGAACCTCTTTTACTGAACGAGGGGAGCCGAGCTCCAAGATTGCTGTGATTTGCCTGGGTTGGCTTTGATTCCTCGGTGGTTGACAATGTAACCCAAGAATTTGCCAGAGCCGATCCCAAACGCACATTTGGAAGCATTCAGTTTCATTTTGTATTTGCGTAAGATTCTGAATGTCTCTTCCAAATCGGCTAGTTGAGTTTGCTCTTCTTTGGACTTGACCACCATGTCATCAATATACACTTCCACAGTGTGGCCGAGTTGCTCCTTGAACATGGCAGAGACCAGTCTTTGGTAAGTTGCCCCTGCATTCTTCAGCCCAAAAGGCATAACCTTATAGTAGTAGGTTCCTCTTGGGGTGAGGAATGCAGTTTTGTCTTGATCCTCCGGATGCATGGCGATTTGATGGCAGCCTCTGTAAGCATCGAGGAAGCTCATACGCTGATGGCGTGCCGTCACATCTACAAGTTGGTCAATTCTGGCTAGTGGGAAACAATCCTTGGGGCAGGCTTTGTTTAGATCCGTGAAATCAACGCACACTCGCCAAGTCCCAGTTTTCTTCTTCACAACCACATATTAGAGAGCCACGTAGGGTAGGTCACTTCCCTGATTGCCCCGGCACCAAGCAACCTGTCAACCTCTTCAACAACGGCGGCAGTGTGCTCTGCGGCTGACCTTCGATTTTTCTGAATGATCGGCTTGCATTTAGGGTCAACATTCGAACGGTGCTGCGAAACAGACAGATCTATACCCGGCATCTCATATGGAGTCCATGCAAAGACATCAAGGTTGCTGAGCAGGAAGGAAATTAGCTGCTGTTTGTCGGCTTGATTCAGGGAGGCGCCGACCAAGAAGAACCTGTCTGGGTTTCCGTCGATTTCAACTCGATCTAGGTCTTCCGTGGCCTTTTCACTTGGGAGCCACCCAACATCGTCGAGGCTCTCCTGATCCAGCACCTCAATAGAATTTACGTGCAACTCTTTTGGTGTCTTTCCACAAGGAGATAGCATGCTTGTGCCGACTTCTGTGAGCCACGGATTTGCTCGATGCCGCGTTTAGTCGAGAAGCGTAGCAGCTGATGATAAGTGCTTGGCACGGCCTGTATAATATGCAACCAAGTTCGTCCCATGATGAGATTGTATGGCGATGGCAGCTTGACAACCAAGAATTCCACATCCAGTGTTCGGGAGCCCGCTCGAACGGGTAGTGTGATTTTTCCCAATGGGTACTCTGGATTGGCATTGAAGCCAAATAGTGGATAAGGGGCCATGGAGAGATCCAATTCGGAGAAGCCGAGTTTGGTGAATGTCTTGTAGTACATAACCTCCGATGTGCTCCCCGGATCAATGAGTACGTGCTCAACTGTGAATCAGTTTACGCTTAACTCAATTACCAAGGGATCGATGTGGGGAAGTGTCACTCCAGCCAAATCTGAATCATCAAAAGCAATGCTCGCAGCTTCATGGGGCCGTTTAGCTGGAGTGAGTTGATTTTGAGGGTTGGGAATCAACTGAATCGTATGTACCGCAGATGACATTGGCAGGCTGTATATCATGTGGATCACGCCGAGTGGAGAGGAATCCTGTCTTAAGGCTACTGCTTTTGTTGAGTTGCCTTTTCGGACGTACTGTTGTAGCCGACCATCTTGTACCAATTCCTCCAAGTGGTCCTTCAATGCATAACAACTCTCAGTATCATGGCCATGGTCCTTGTGATACTCACACCGTCTATCCTGTCTTCTCGTGTCGAGAGGTCCCACCATTTTGGACGGCCATTTGAAGAACGGAAGGTGTTGGACCTTGGACATAACCGCGCTGATCGGCTCTGTCAACTCCATATATTTCTTGTCGGCGCGCCTCATGCGCCTGCTATCAACTTGCAGTTGTTCATTTGCTCGGTGGGAGCATTGGTCACTTGATCGGCAGGAATCTCGTCTCTTATCTCGTTTAGCCTGATGCTGTGGTTCAACGCTCTGAGGTGGTACAAAATTTATTGGCTGAGCAATGTCAGATGGGGCCGTCTTGCTGGCCTCGTTTCCGGCTTTAACCCGCAAGGCGTCATCCTCCACTTTGCAGTATTCCTCGACTTTCTTCATCAACGACCAGACTGTTTTGGGGGGTCTTCTAGTCAAAGAACTGTAGAGAGCACTGTCAGGATGCAAACCCATTTTGAAGGCGGTGATGGCCATGGAGTCGTTGCAAGTGTCATCAACAAGATAAAGCACTCCTAATAGCGTGCCGAATACGCTCTTAGTGTTTCTCCTGGCTGGATCTGCATTGCCCAGAGAGAGTCGGCTTGTTTCGGCTGGACCTCGTTGGTGACGAATCTGGCCCTGAAGGATTTCTGTAATTGATGGAAGCTTTTGATCGAAGCCGGCGCCAGCTTATAATACCACCTGACAGCCAATGGTCCCAAACTGCTGGGAAATATTCGGCACATGAGGGCCTCGTCGTCTGCATGCAATGTCATGGCTTGCTTGTAATGATGGATGTGATCGGTGGGGTCTGATTTTCCATCAACGACGGAGCTTTGAACTTCTTGGGCAGAACCGCCCTAGCGATCCGTCGCATAAAGGGATCATGCTGGTCTTCTTTATCAGAATTGTTTCTTCTGCGCTTATGCCTTATACGTGGACTCTCTTCAGAGGAACTAGAAGTTTCGGTTTGTCCCTTCTTCTTGGGCTCCGGGGATAATGAATCGGAGTCGTTATCAGTGTCTTGTTGTCGGGCTCGAGGTCGTCGACCACCTGCCCTAAGAGGTCGTTCCGGGTCTTGGCGTACAGCTTGTTTGGACTTCGCCACTTCCAAGGCCAAATCCTGACAGAGACGTTCGTTCTCAGCGATCATGTTCTCCAACCTCTGTTCGTTTTGCTTTGCTTGTTCCATGATCGCTTGCATTGCCTCATGCTCTAAAGTCGAGGGTGAGGCGAAGTTCAAAGCGCGTCTTGCGGGGATAGTCTCCTGTCCAAGCATGTTTGTTGGAGTGAGGTCGTCTCTCTGCATGGTTTCATCAATGACTATCGGAGGGTCTTCTGTTACGCCCGCCATGGATGTATTTGAGTATTCCCACAAACGGTGCCAATTGTGGAGAAGTGGTTTGGAAATACTCTTCTGATCCTGGGGGACACTCATGATTCTCAGCTAGCCACCTGAAAAAGAATTAACACTCCGGTCGGGGGTGCCGGAATTAGCACTCCGACGGATAAGTCAGTGTATACTCTCTTGATTGCTTGTATCTTAAGTTAAACATGCTAGTTCTCACATACCTCTTTCTGGCTGATGTTCTTCTATTTATATCTTTTCTTTCTTGGGCCTTGGGATTGGGCCCACTTTCAATTCGACATTCAGCTTTTTTTATAGCAAACCGCTTTTCACTTGGCCCCTTACTCAACCGGCTATTTGGCCAAATAGGGTAGGATTCAAGCGTGCGAGACGACGCCGAGTGCTAAATATTTCGACTCCTAGTTCAACTATTTGGCCTCTTTACGACTCCGAATATTCGGCCCCCACACCGGTTTAAGCCATCTTATCCTAGGAGACAGAAGTCGGCGTTCCTTCAGCACCCACGGTGAGGTAGCTAATCTATTTTAAAGACACTGTGGTACCACATAGAATTTTGTTTGATTTCTTGTTTTCATGTCAAGCCCTGAATTTTAATTACTCGAAAACATTACCAAAAGCCTTGAATTTAGGTCTTTTTTTTCTTTTTTTTTTTGAAAATAAACATCTATTACCCTTGAGTAATAGAAACATAATAATACATGTCCTCTCTCACAATGAATACAACAATCATAATAATACATTCCAACTTCCGTTGTGGAGCTACAAATAAATAAATAAATACAAACATCAATGTACAATGAGATTACACATAAGAGATACATGAACTTCCTAATCCTTCAACCAATCAATCTGAATTCTCTTCCTGTAAAAAAAAATAAAACAATAAGGGGTGAGCACAATTGCCCAGTAGGAACCTCATAGTTCTAAAACAATAACCATCCTATAGATAGAAATGATCATGCATGCAGGGTGATACCATATAGTAGGTGACGTTTTGTAATTTCAAAATATCATACGTGGAGTATCATTTTCTCGAAATTTATTTGAACATTTAGGAAAACCTTTGACCATCAAAACTATCCTTTTTATCAGAAAACCATAAATCCTTTTTGGAAACAAATATGTTTAAGAAACCACATCATTTTATATTTATTAACCCATTCCAAAATATTCCTTACTAAATTCCCATCATAACATTCCTCTCTTTTCATTCCCATTCTCCCCTTTTACTAGTTACATTTATTACAACTTCATAACCTCAAGTTCAAGTTCCCTTAATACTCCAAAACATCCACATACATGCTATCCCCACCAATCTATTCATATTTGCTGTAACTCCTCAATGTAGAAATCCAAATCTCTTTTATATTCAATAATCGTTATCCTATACTCAACTCCTACACATCTAACAACTACGTCACATCCACACTTACATTAGCAACTATAATTGAATATATCACAACTACATCATATCCACGTGTGTTATCAATCATAATTCAACATATCACAAGGATAATAAACCCTTTTTAATTCAATTTCTTCAAATAATTTCTATATGCATTCCTTTTCCATGCCAAATTACACATCAATTGTAATTTCATAAGTTCATCTCAATTCACGCATATCATCATCAACTAACACATTTCTCGACACATTCCACCTTTTGCCGACTTGATATGGCGGGACAGCGGGCACCCAATCCATAACACTTTCCACCTTTTGTCGGCTATTATACAGCGAGAAATGAACTCCCAAAAACCATTTTCTCAAAAGCCATATCTTTTTCCAAAAACCATTTTCAACTTTTTAAAACCATCCTCCACATTTGCCGACTATTTTACGATAGGATGTGGGCACCCAAAACATTTTCGAAAACCATCCGTTTTTCCACTTTTTCCAGCTGCAATACGACAGGACTGTGTGGACACCCAAAAATCAATTTTTCCACTTTTGCTGGCTACAATACGGCAGGACTGTGTGGACACCCAAAAACATTTTTCCTACATTCGTCCAGCAATAAGCCTAGACAGGGCAATTGGGCACCTTGAATTCAAACCAGCCCCACATTTACCGGCTATTATACGACGTCGTGGGCATCGAAAAACCATTTTTTCAATTTTTAAAACCATCCCCTACATTTACCGGCTATTATACGGACAGTCGTGGGCACCAAAAAACCATTTTTCAACTCCCGCGTGGGTACCAACCTCAACACAACCCAACACAACCCAACTCAACTCAACACAACATAACCCAATACAATTCACATAACACACAACAAAATTCAACACAAAGCTCATATCATTCATACCATTAGTAATTTCTTTTCCCCCAAGTTTGGTTTCATATTATAAATAATTTAAAACATCAATATTAAGGGTTAAATCACAACTTTTACATAAATTTGCAAACTCTTTAAAATTTCAATTAAACTTATACATGTGTAATTTAACACCTCAATTTCATGTTTCTACTATCAATTGAAGCAAAACCATTAACCATCTTCATGAGCCAAACTAGGGTTTTTAAGAGAAGTGAAAGCTTTTCACAAAAACACATTTTATTCCAACCCCTCTATTACTTTTACACCCAAACCATAACCAACAAGTAAACCCCAACTCTTCAAACCCTAACCCCCAATCTCATGATTAATCACAATATGCATAAAAATATAAACTTTGTATTTATATAAATAAAATACCACAAATCTATCTATATATGAAAGTATTGAAAGAGAACTAGAAACCCCTACCTCTTGAAGCAAGAGATGACGACCCAAAATTCACTGGCGATGAAACCACGAACCATTCGGACCAAAAGAAAGCCCTTGATGAGATCTACACTCTTTCTCAAAGGACCAAGGTGAAAAGATCACTCTAGGTGAGTAGATCTAGAGATCTTAGTGCCAAAAGCTTGAGTTTAGAGAGAGAGAGAGAGAAAGAGAGAGAGAAGAGAGAGAGAGAGACTCTCAGTTTTGAGAGGAAAAAGAGAAGAAAATTATGAGACAGGTGTGGTTTGGGTCTATTTATAGTAATAGAGAATAGCCCTAAGGTCAATGAAAAATGATAAGTCTAAAATCCCCAAAAGTAAGGCCCATTCAAACCCCAAAATTCTAAAAAAAAAACACGCAGGGGCTGACCCTTTGGGTAGAGGTGTCGATCCTTCAGGTAGAAAAGACAATCTAGCAGCAAGCAAGGTGTGACCCTTGGACAGGAAGGTCGACCCTAAATTCCAGTAACTAATACCCAGATTCTGCAATATACAAGGGTCGACCCTTCCCAAACTGGTGTTGACCCTTGTGGATAGCAACAAGAGCAGGTGTCGACACCACCAAGGCTAGTGTCAACCCTAAATTCCAGCAACACTTCCAGAAACTTCACCAACAGGTAAGGGTCGACCCTTAGGAAGGCTGGTGTCGCCCCAGAATAGAATTTCTAAGTTCCCAAGGAACTTTTTGACAAGAACAAGTGCAAACAAACAAACCCAATGAGTTTAAATCAGATCATACTCCTCCAAAACCAACATTCGACAACTCCAAAGACTCACAAAAATGAAAATAAGGGAATTAAATACACTCTCCAATGGATTAAAGGATGCGGGTGTTACATTTCATATTTCAATTAAATATGTTTTTCTATTAATCTTGTTTCATGTTTATGCTCTACAATGTAATTTATCAAGTATGGTTTTATTTGATGTCTTTTATTTAATTTAATAAATCATGAATCTACTTATTTTTTAATTGTACAATAGGATAACAACCCAAGAACACGCACTAACTCGTTTTGCCTGCTTGAAACTGCTCTGCATATTTGAATTCCACATGAAAAATTGAATTGCACAGTCGATAGTAGTCATTGCCTCAATCGCACGAGCGGATTTTCCAGGCTTAACAAATTTGCCTTAGCGAATTTGCTAGCACATTCACCAGATTTCATGATTTTCGCTGTTTTGATGACCGGACCTCATTATACTCTTTTGAGACCTAAAATATAATTGAATAAGGCTTAGAAAAGTGAGAGTAGCTAAGGAAGAAAATCGAAGTTAAGTTGACACACTCGTTTCATAGTTCACTTTATCGATGTTTGTATGATTGTTTGTGTAGGTCAAGCATTTTGAAGGAGAAACCCTTGTTCAAGAGCCATTTATGAGTAGCATATAATAAAGTTAGTTTATTAAAATTATGATTTGAAATGCAAACCTATGCTATGTGTATGAAAGTTAAGTTATTGTTTTGTTATAAATGAACACCTATATTATGACATTCATGATCATGTCCCATAATTGGGGGATAACCAATCATGTCCCAAAATTGGGGGAATATCCAAGCATATTGTTTCCATGCGCGGGTATGTAACTTGTCACCTTTTGGTGAGGCCAGTTATTGGGCTCTAATAACAATAACACATTGTTAATCCTTGGAATGCTCATCATTATGTAAATATTTTCAAGTCAAGTTATGCAATGTCTTGCCAAGTTAAAGTTATGTTCAAACTATGATTTGATGCTATGTTTAAAAGTTTGTCAGTTTTCATTCATTTACACTTTACTGTATTATTATTACTGGTCAACAGCTCACTCTCTCTTATATATATGTAGGGGGTGAATAGTTCGATTATGAAGAGAAGTTTTAAAAGAAGCGGTCTTGTATGCTTGTACTAGATTTGTAAAGCCTTGTCATATGTGTTGTATTTTACTTTTGTCATATAACAATCCAAGAGGAATGTATGCTTTCATTTTATATAGTTATGCATTGCTCTAAATGGATATTTTCAAATGGACTCAATACTTAAAAATAGAAAATTTGCCCCAATTATTATGAGTCCAACTTGTTTTGTAAGTTAGGCTCTAGTAGTCTAGGACTACTGGCCGATCACTACACCATCTTGTTTGGGCGGGTTGGAATTGTAACAAAGTAATTTCTAGCATGAATTGGACAAATTAGTTGATTTAACACTATGAAAAAATCACCACTACCACTACTCGACAACACCCCCATGGACCACCAACACCTCACAGTTGTTTTGCTAACCCGATTACACCATGCCACTATCGGACTACATATATATACAATACTGACATTCTCAAGATAGTTTGATATAATTATTTGATTTATCTTTTAATACCAATAAAACAAGTGTAACTCATACGGGCGATACCTAGACACATATAAAATCAATGTAAAATTTACATTTCATTATCAAATAGATGGCAACATTATTTTTCAAGTATATTACTAACAGCATGATTGATGGTCAGGGACAAAGTGTTATAAGAATTTATTCTTTAAGATATAGTGTAATTCTACCAAACTTGGGACTTGCCTATATTTTTCTCAATTTTAGGAGGTTAGTGTAATTTACCCTAAATTGTATGAGCATTAAGAATTTGAAAATTTTCCCGCTTTAAATTTAGCAAAATTATGAAAATTCCCCCACACTATCAACAAATACAAAAATAGCTCTTATTACATCAAAGTTTATAAAGTGGTCATAAGAAAAGAAGAAAAAAAATCATCATTATTAAAATTACAAAAGTACCCTTAATTCTTTAACCAACAAATCTCAAAATAACCAAAAGAAATTTCTTGAAAATGTTTCTTAATATAAATTATAATTAATATAATTATATTTTAAAAGCTCATGATAACAAGTATAACTTTTAGTTTGTATTTTCATTCGTTGACATGATTATAACCTGACCCATGAGCAACCCGACCTTTAATATTTTAAAATTTATAAATCCTCTTCAAATTTTAAAGTCAATTTAAAATAATCCTACTTTGTTAATTAAGAGGATGTTATATATCATTTAAAAATTTGCCAAAACTTTTCACTTCTTTAAGTGATTTCTTATGTGACATGATGGTTCCATCATTTTTAAAATATGATGAGCCTCATATATACAATGGAGCATTTATCACATGAATACATATAAGGGAAAAATAATTACAATGATTAATAGCAATTCTCATTATTTAAACATCAATTGACCAACTATTTTTCCTAATATCATTATTATTTCTCATAATATATATACACTTATTTTTATTATCAAGTGTGCCTACCAGATTCTCACTAGATGAAAGTGGATTGGAGCTCTACAATTGAAATGGACTATCCAGGAACTGGGGGCTTGCAGAGAATGAGTGAACAAAGAAAAAGTTGGTTCTCTTCGATAGAGAGAGCGAAAAGTAAGGTATTTGAGTTCAAATAAATTAAGTTTAGTTTAGTTGATTTAAGTTATAAGCGACGTTATTGGTTGTTTATGACTAGTTCATACATTGTGGGTCTCTTTATCTCCGAGTAGGATGGCAGTACGTTTGAAACATGTGCTATCCAGCCTTCGCTGAGAGATGTGCCGAGATTTCAATGAGCAGTGTACTTATCGAGAGTAGCCACAATTGCTCTAGTATAGCTGGTGTGTCTGGATCCTCTTCGAAGCTGTAGAGAGTTGCTCAGCGTTTAGATGATGAGTGGGCCACAGCTCGTAAGCGTTCTAGTTGTAGCACTTCTAGAATGCATCAATTGTACAGCTTTATTGCACATTTAACGTTTTTAGCTGATTTAACTAGTGTCCCCCACACTTCAGTATCACTTGATGACGAGACATTAGAAGAGTGGTCGGGTTGTTTTATCGACTAGCATTGATGGTACTCTCCTCGGTAACATGTGTTCTAAGCAGTGGGGGACCTAGTGAACTGATTGGTGGCATGAATGCTGTATGCTTGTGCTTCTACTAGTAATGTCTATCATGCATTAGCTACTATCATTGTATCTGATGACGGAATACGTCGTGGTGGCATTCTCTCAGAGGTAGTTCGGATCTCTTAGATCCATGTGTCTGCATTGTACACTATGGCATGATAAGTTACATTGATCTAGGCATGTGCTTTGGTTGCCATTGGAATGTATATCTGCTTGTGTACGGCTCCGGCTCACATCGGTTCTAAGATGTGGAGGTGGACCTTCAGCTATGAGGCCGGTATCTAGTTCAGTCTTGCACTAGAGACTTCCAGCGATCTAGTAGCTCTCTGGCTCACAAGCCGCTTCAACTCGTCATACCTGTATCTGGCACTAGCTACGATCTTCCAACTGCATCTACACTGGTTGAGTGTAGTACATACGAGTTATCATCTACTTGTAAGAAACGACATCTTTGGAGCCGGCATCGGTTCTAATGATGGCTTCGGCCTATCAGTTCAGTCCATGGATCAGGTCTATAGCTTGGCCCAACCCAACGTCACGACTGGACTAGCCTTTCCACTGCATACTTTAGTGACTAATTACAACAAAAACACACTTTAGTGGTACTACACTAGCATGTTTTTAAAAAATGTCACAAAAATAATATTTGGTGACACGTTTTAGAAAAATGCCACAGAACCACAAACATATAAGACTCTAGTGGATTTCAATAAAAAAAATGTCACATCAATTTTATGGCATTTTATAAAAGAATGACACAAGAAATTGTTTTAATGACATTTATCAACAGATGCCATTAAACTTCAGTAGCAATGGCATTTTTTTTAAAAATGTCACTAAATTAGGTAAGTGCAAGTTACTTTTTATGGCATTAGGTGAAAAGTGTCATAAACAAATATTTTATAGCATTTTGAGAAATGCCACTAACTATAAACTTTCCAAGCTATCTAATGGCATTTTTTGAAAAAAAAAAAAAAAAAAAATGCCAATATATTTTTAAAAAATTTAAAATGCACAAAATAAATAAAATAAATAAAATAAACTCAATATAACATTTTTTTTTACTGTACTTGCCACAGTTCAAAATTGATCAACGGCTTTATATGACTTAACAGTAAAAATAAAATTTTAAATTGCTTTCCTATACAATGATAAACTTTCTTGAATTTTAGTCCATGTAGTTTCAATTAACTCAATTTTGACTCTGAATTTACGAGATTTATCTCAATTTATTTTAATTGCTTATAATTGTTGAGTAAATTACGTCAATAATCCTTACATTTTGTTGTTCCATATAGTTTTAATTGACTCAATTTTGATACTTAATTTTAGATTTGATGTCAATTTAGTCAAATTGATAACATCTTTTGTAGCGATCCTAATTTTTCTTAAGTCATTACTTATTATTATTATTATTATTACTGTATTTTATTTTTGGTTTTATTAATTGCGTGAATACATAATTTAATGTGATATTCAATTATATATAATTAATCTGAATATATATATATATATATATATATAGTGTTATATGTATTGATTTTATATAACATATTTATATATGTTGTATTTACATGGTATTTGTAAATATAAATATAATAGTAAATTAGGTGTAATATACTAGACCTAGGTTATAATCATGAGAGTGTGTGGAAGAATTTCCAAGACAATAGAAGCAGTAGCCACTGGAAAAAAAAAAAAAAAAAAAAAGTGCTCTATGTGTGGAAGCAAGCCCCGAGAGAGAGAGACGGGGAGGAGAAAGAGGAGAGGGGAGAAAAAAGGTTAGGGCTTTATTTTGGTGGATTTATTAATTCTCTAAGTATTTCCTTGATGTTCAAAAAATAAAACCCACTTTCCTTTATTTATGTTTATTTTGTTGTTATTATTTTTTATTTTTATTTGTTTGATGTTAGTTTGATATTGTATTGGCATGAAGATGGTGGAATATTAATTGGGATTTAGTCCTAATTTAATATTACATTGTCCAAATTTTGGGACGTGACATCTTTAGGGTCTTTGATAGAAAATTTTCATTGGATTGGTTAAGGTTAATCACTGAATTGACCAAGTATTTGTTAAGGTTAAGTCTTAAAACGATGACAGATTGCATTTGTCTTTTTTTTTTTTTTTTTTGTGAAAATGCTATCAATTGGACCAATATATTGACAAAATAAAAAATTCAAGTTTAAAATCAATTCAATTGAAATTATAAAAACTAAAATGACATAATAGCCAAAATAAAGGGACTAATAGTGTAATTAGCCCAAATTGTTAGCATTTTTTATTTTAAATAGCATGCAAACCTTGTCTTACAATTAACCAAGGAATTAATATTGTAGACCTAAATTCTATTGTTTAAATTTAGACAAAATGTGCTACATAGTAAAAATCATGACATGACGAAGCTTGTGCTTCTTTGTTTTTATTTTCTTGTGAATTTTCAACAAGACATCTCTCAGTCATTTATTACCGCATGGCTCTTTCTGATTCCCTGAAAATCTTGCTTGAAAGTAATTAGTTGATTGTCATTTTTCACAATTACATTTGATTTACATTGTTGAGTTTAAGAAATCCTGATATTGATAATGGGCATGGTTTTGATTATTGTTGATTGGTGCCTTTTGTTGTTATTGATTTTTTAAGCTATTGTTTGATATGGTCTAAAGACTTACGGTTGTTACTTTTATTTAATTTGTTGCAGTGTGGTGAACCAATTAAGTGATTAAATCATGTGGTTTGCTTATCTACGAGAGAAATACATATCACTTTCAGTTATGATCATCTTCACTTTGGCACTTTGTACTAGTTTATTTTCTAAATATTATTCATTAATTGTAAATATATAATTACTTAAGTAGTTAAATCTTGATTTACAGGTGGAAGATATAGTTGTTCTAAAAAGTATCATTAGGCCAACAGAAACAGTTACAATTGGAGTACTTCAAAACACAGACCCACCTAAAGAAGTAGAAGGGGAAGAACCAGGACCTGACTTGTAATGCCCGTAAAATAATATAATAAATCCAACTCATGAATGGAAGAATAATAGAAATACATACTTTCATTCATCAGAGTTTGTATTACAAAAGGTAGCACATGAGATACACATTCATAAATATACATCCTGAATCTATGGCACGTAACACCTGTTAATGATTAACGAAATAAATGTCGTACGGGCTTACCTCCTTCCAAGATATTGCTTGGTTATAATAAAAAGAGTCATAAGCTCTATATATATAAAGCCCTCGGCTTGAATAAACATTAAACACAAAACAACAAAATAGAGCCTCCAGCTCCTAAGTCCTCCCAAGCTACGTCCTTGAAGGAAGCATGTCACCGGTACCTGAAAGTGATTTCCCAAGTAGGGTGAGCCAAAACCCAGTTGGTGGTGGCCGATAGGTCACAGAAGGTTCAGGCTCAAAACCCAAGGTTTTGGTCCAAAAACAAGGCGAAGGGGTGCAAGGCTCAAAGTTGTGGTATTCTGCTAACGACTTTAGCACTTGGTGAGCAAACAGACTCATCAACGAGTGTGCATGTGAGGACGTCTAAGTCGTAAGGGCCGTCAAAAATGGGGTGTCTACAGCGTAGGCTTGTCGTCTGCAAAACTACTGGATATATGTTTTCTATACTTGAGCATCACTCTTTGCGCTCGAGCGGTGAGGTCTTGTTCATGTGTCTTGGCGCTTGAGCGGGACAACTTTTTTGTGTTTGACCTCAGCGGCACTTCTCGTAGTTGAGCGGATGTGTGTATATATCAGATCCCAAAATGACTTTTTACATCACTTTTCAGATCTTTTCACCCTAAAACCTAAAATTGAGACCCTCTCTCTCTAACAACACTCTATATATATATATATATTTTCACCTAGTTCTAGTGGTTTCTCCACCCATTCACCTTTGTTAAAAAGTAGAGCATCTCAAGATCCACACTTTGATCCGAATAGAGTTGGGTTTAGACATCTTTGAAGTTTCATCCTTGGTTGACTATCTTTCTCTTTGAGGTAGGGACTTTCTACACTTTGTTATGGTTTTTAGCTTAGTTATTTGTGGTTGTGTAACAATGGTGGGTTTTAGGAATATCATGAACAAACCTAGGGTTTGGGATATAAAATCAAAAGATGGCTTTTGAGTAAATGTGAAATAGATGGCCATGGGATTAAATGTAAGGTTGTATTATGGCCAAATGCTTGATTTGGCCCACTTGGGTTGCTATTTTAAAAAGGAGGAAAAGTTTTGCCCTAGTTGGTTCGAATATTTATTTTCATAAATAAATGAAATTGGTGTTGCAAATATGAAATTGGATGGATATTGGTAAAAATGGTGGAATTGGATATTATTATCTCATACCTATGGAAATTTGAATTTATTATCTGTTAGAGATTGAATAGCTGTTTAGAAATAGCTGTTTGGACTATCGGTGGAGGATAGTCAGATTGTTGTAGAAATTGCATGAGGATTAGATGAATTGAAATAACATCTTGTTGATTGTCATTGAATATGACTATGTTTAAATACATTGTATATGTATGATCGATTGGGAGGAGAAAGGGGATGGACTCCATTGAAATTAAGTTGGCCGGAGTGTCAGGGTGAAAGTCTCGAAATCTTGCTTATACTGGGTGCCGGTTCTCGCGGACGAAATTTGCTAAAATGGAAAGTGAAGTGTTTGTGTGTTGGTTGTTTGATTAGAGAACCGTTGAGTTGTAATCTCGGTCAGTTTGTTGAAATATAAATGAAATTGACTCATGAATTGAGATGATACAAATCACTGTAAATAAACTGAAGGAAAACAGATTGAAACATAATTTGGATACCTTATGCTTATAAATGAGAATGTTTTGTTTCAAGCATTGCATGTGCACACCTACTTATACCTTTGTTAAATCTCATATATTGTGTTAGATTGTTTCT